>OU612046.1:109244764-109304764 GCA_914767935.1 Coremacera marginata | reverse complement strand
TTATTATTATTATTATTATTATTATTATTATTATTATTATTATTATTATTATTATTATTATTATTATTATTATTATTATTATTATTATTATTATTATTATTATTATTATTATTATTATTATTATTATTATTATTATTATTATTATTATTATTATTATTATTATTATTATTATTATTATTATTATTATTATTATTATTATTATTATTATTATTATTATTATTATTATTATTATTATTATTATTATTATTATTATTATTATTATTATTATTATTATTATTATTATTATTATTATTATTATTATTATTATTATTATTATTATTATTATTATTATTATTATTATTATTATTATTATTATTATTATTATTATTATTATTATTATTATTATTATTATTATTATTATTATTGTTATTATTATTATTATTATTATTATTATTATTATTATTATTATTATTATTATTATTATTATTGTTATTATTATTATTATTATTATTATTATTATTATTATTATTATTATTATTATTATTATTATTATTATTATTATTATTATTATTATTATTATTATTATTATTATTATTATTATTATTATTATTATTATTATTATTATTATTATTATTATTATTATTATTATTATTATTATTATTATTATTATTATTATTATTATTATTATTATTATTATTATTATTATTATTATTATTATTATTATTATTATTATTATTATTATTATTATTATTATTATTATTATTATTATTATTATTATTATTATTATTATTATTATTATTATTATTATTATTATTATTATTATTATTATTATTATTATTATTATTATTATTATTATTATTATTATTATTATTATTATTATTATTATTATTATTATTATTATTATTATTATTATTATTATTATTATTATTATTATTATTATTATTATTATTATTATTATTATTATTATTATTATTATTATTATTATTATTATTATTATTATTATTATTATTATTATTATTATTATTATTATTATTATTATTATTATTATTATTATTATTATTATTATTATTATTATTATTATTATTATTATTATTATTATTATTATTATTATTATTATTATTATTATTATTATTATTATTATTATTATTATTATTATTATTATTATTATTATTATTATTATTATTATTATTATTATTATTATTATTATTATTATTATTATTATTATTATTATTATTATTATTATTATTATTATTATTATTATTATTATTATTATTATTATTATTATTATTATTATTATTATTATTATTATTATTATTATTATTATTATTATTATTATTATTATTATTATTATTATTATTATTATTATTATTATTATTATTATTATTATTATTATTATTATTATTATTATTATTATTATAACTTGCTTACCAACTAACATATACATTCATACACAAAATATGTCCGTCCACTTGTTTAAACAATAATAACACATATACAAAATATGCACGTCCAATTGCTTAAACACACAAACATATATATAAAATATGTATATATACACACACCGAGTGATAATGTACACAATTATTTGAATTAGGGTTAAAGTGTCAGCTGGGGGCCGTCTGGGTTATTAGCCCTCTACTAAGACATACTTGCTCAAGGTAATAATACCCCTAAATACCCGTCACTGGATTAAATTTGATAAGTTATAAGTATGGTTATTTGTGTATGTGGACTTGTTTAACAACTTACATTACAAACATAAGCTTAAAAAAACTTCGAAAACATTTTAACAGCTGAAAACAACAACATACATAAAAAATACATAAAATATGTGCGGTCACTTGCCGTACAAACACATACACACACACACATAAAATATGAACGTCCCTTTGCTTAAACACATACAGACACACAAATTATGGATGTACCCTTATTTAAACAAAAAAACTTATTTAAAAATGTGTGCTTAAGCACACATACATACACAGAAATTATGTATCTATATCTGCATAAGCACACATACATACACAGAAATTATGTATCTATATCTGCTTAAGCACACATACATACACCCAAAACGTATATGTACACGTGCTGACGTCATCAGCTCCATTGCTCCGTGATCCTGAACTCTCATATCGTACCTACTATCTACCGTCGGATTTCTCATAAAATTTCCTAATGCATACCCTTCCAGAAGTTGATTTTTCCTTTTATTATTGCTGAGTTATAAGTAATCAAAAACCGTTGATGCAAATTTGCACTAGTATGCTATTTAACTCAGGTGGGTGTGTCATTTTAGAGTTAATAATGAAAGTTTAATTACGAATTCATTTGTCACCAACCACCAACGCTCAGGTATGAAACACGAGTTAACTAGTTTCCGGCCAACAACGTTTGGGCACAAGACAAGGCATGATCGGTGCAAGTTTACTACTTACCTGACTTAAGACAGATATATGATCTATATTATATTCGTCAGCTATTGGGCGAATAAACCTGTTGCAAAGGCAAGATTTTCCAACACCAACTTGACCTTTATCCTTTTCGATACCGGAGAGGCCTATAACAGACACATTAATTTGCTTCATTTTGTCTAAAAAAGTAGATTGAAGAACAGCTGTTAGTATAAATATCTTTTATGATGAAATTTATGAGTACAGAGAAAAAATAAAATTCAAGTTTCTGTAACAAAAATTTCAGAAGTAATTATGAAAGCAATATTCTGAAAAGCTATCTGATATATTAATTTTATCTCGAAGATTGAACTCGTGGCGTCATAGCGATACGAATAAGTCCCACCTATTTTTTCCCTTTTCAGGGCGGCTTAGTCTACAACACAGTGCAACACGAAAAAAATAACCATATACGGACACCACTACGTGATAAAAGACCAAAAAAAAAAGACCCCTGTCTCCCAGTTTTGCCCAAAGTCCTCTAGGTTTTTTTTATGGGCCCCCAAAGAAATGGGGCCTCGGTGTCATTTTTGGAAAAAAGTGATAATTTTCTCAAGCTCATATCTTGCAAACCGTTAGGAATTTTGATTAACTCTCTGAGGCAAAGTTGTAGCTCTTGTCATAAAGAACAAAAATTGTACATATAAAATAAAAAAAAAAACTTCATCTTCAAGGTCAAAATCGCAAAAAACTTTAAAAAATTAGCGAAAAATGGCCCAAAAAGCGTTTTTTTATTTTCCGCTTTTACGAACAAATTACCTTTATGAAAAATGCGCCAATTTTCTATGGCCTGGTAGGGCTTACAGCGCTGATTAAAACCCCAAAGTTTTTTTAAGGAGGCCGATCCAACTTCTTAAGAGATAGGCCTTTATAGCTTGAGTATATAATCGCTTATATCTCACCCATTTCTTATCCGATCTGGTTGAAATGGGTATCATTGAGAGGACCTTTGAAAACGCTATAAATCTGTATATAAATCTGTATATAAATCATGTTAATTTTTATTAACTCATTGGGGCAAATTAAAAAAAAAATTTGTAACCTCACTTTTTTAATAAAAATCTGGTTTTCTCAAAAAACAGCCCTAGTAAACTTATTTCTTCCTAGACTCAGTAAAAGACAACACTTCAAGCTTTTTTTTTAAGGTATAATACTCCGCATTAACCCTTCTAAGACCGGAGATAGTGAGGTTTTTCTAACAAAAGTACTTTCTGGGTGCCAAAATTTCGCTTAAAAACAATTGAAGTGTAAGAAAATAAGAGATTTCTTAAAAAAAAAGTTGATTTCAAAACTTTGAACGTAAATAATTGTCAGTCAGGAGGCCGAGTGTGTGAGTGCACTGTACCTTCACTGATAGTAAGTGCATTCTAATAAAAATTCTCAAGCTGGTGGGTGAGTTCCCGTGCCCAAACTATCAAACAACTACCTGAAAGCAAACATCTGCATTGAATTCACATAAAAACAACACCCGGAAACACATTGTAGCTCTTGTCATAAAGATGAAATTGTGAACATATAAAATCAAAAAAACTTGTAACAAAAAACTACCTGGAAGCAAACATCTGAATTTAATTCACATTGTAGCTCTTGTCATGTTTAATATCTTGTATGTTTAATTAACGCTCAAAAATTAATATGCCTGGCCAGAACCATGTGTTTGTGCAAGGGTTAACACCGTTTAGGTAGCGCTTAGGTATCACGCGATCACGCACCGACCGCATCAGCACAGGCAATGCAGTAAGCACAGCACACGCAACAAGGGACGCAGCACACAATATAAAAGCGACACGACGCTTACATCGAGGCATTACACAGCGCGACGTCAACGAGAGCTCAGCGGTGAAAGTGAAAGTAAAAAAAGTGAAAGTGCTACAGCATAATTCGCACACAACATTGGCAGCTGACAATTTCAATATGCAGTGTGAAAATATTGATTTATTTTGCTACGTTTGCGGTCTTTAAATCAGAAAAAAAATTTCTACAAAATTTCAAAAGGAAAATAATCTTTTAACTAGTGAATTCAAGAGAGCATATAAGTTGTTTTTCGACGAAGAAGACTTGACCGGTGAAAATTACACACCTAATAAAGTGTGTCGCCAATGTTACAATTATCTCATGGCATGGTTGAGTGGAGGCAAACATAGTATGAAGTATTGTAAGCCGGTAAACTGGATTAATCTCCAAGGTGATCATGATGAAACCAGTGGCACATGTGGTCTAAATCGATATGCTGAGAGGAACAAAACTTATAAAGCAACTGTAACAGCCACACTACCAGTGCTTGCACCTGAAAATTTTGTATCACCAAGGCCGCCAACTCCAGATCGTAGTACAGAATGTACAGGAACGACTAAAGTGGTGTTACTTATGAAGATCCATTTGATACCGATTATGAGCCCCAACAGGGAGGAGATGGACCACAACTAATAACACAAATGGAAATGGATTTCATTGTGGCCATATTGGGACTATCGCAGCGACTTGCAATATTTTTGACAGCGTTTTTAAAGCAAAGAAAACTCACACATGGTAATGTGAACTCTACGGCGTACCGCAAACGGCAAGCTGAATTTCAGAGCCTCTACACTCTAAATGATGACAATTCGTTCGCTTACTGCAACGATGTAAAAGCTTTGGTGGTAAAAATGGGAATGAACTACATCGCTATTAAGTGGAGATTATTTATTGATAGTTCTGTTTCAAGCTTGAAAGCAGTGTTGGTGCATGTGTCGAACCGAAAACCTTCCATTCCGCTAGCAATGGGTATTAACATGAAAGAAAGCTTTGAAACATTGAAAGATATAATGGAAAAAATCAAATACTACGAAAATAAATGGAAGATTTGCTGTGATTTGAAGGTCATCAACATTTTGTAAGGGATCATCGATAAGGGCGGCTTTCCAAAATTCTTTTGTTTTCTTTGTAATTGGGATTCGCGCTCACCTCTGAATCAATACTGTGACGAACCTATTTCTGGGAAATAGGCCCCCCACAATTTATACGCCGTACATCTATACAATGTATGCACCATCAACGCTGGCAACAATGTTTATACCAGCGACACATGGCAACATGCATACAGACGTAATGCGAAGCACGACACTCAGCCACAGACAAGGTGATATACAAATGGTATGACGCAACAAGCAACATGCCGATGTCAACATTCACACACCAACGTCTAGCCAGCAGCAGCTATAGCAACGCCTGCTAATCAACCCCAGCTACGACAACCATACCGACGGAATGACGCATCAACGAGCCTGACACGAGTTCAGGCAATGCTACTTACAAACACAGCATCATCATGGTTTGTTTCAGTTATTATTTTATTGCTTAATAATATTACGCTGCACCGTCGCAAGAGGCGACTTACTATATTTAGTTTATTTTAGTTAACTATATTATTTCTATAAAGTAAATATTTCGAGAAGATATGCTAACATGTATAATTTACATTTGTATTGAAGACATATTGCAATGAATTATATTTATTATAAGAAGACCTATCATCTAACATGGAATATTTATATTAAGCTCTCGAATATCTTATTTTATATATTTACTTTGTTACGTTAAAATCATGAAGTACGAAATACTTACTATTAGTACTTATTATTTACTACTAGCTACTCACTACTTACTACCTACTAAGAATAAGGTATTATTAAGCACCGCTGGCAGAAGCCAACGCTTTATGATAAGTTTATTTTTCAATAAACGAGAGTCTTGTTCGAACCTTCAAACCAACCAGACGTTTCATTGGCAGCGCTAGGACAAGGTAACATTTTATAGACAACATAAATTAGTCTTGCTGCAGCCAGCAGACTATTGAGACGTAGTTAGCTCCCTTTCCTCTTCCCCCCTTGAGTTGTGCTGCTGTCCCTAGGACCCGCTCGGTTCGTTCAGCACCACACTCACCCCTGCTCTCAACGAGCTCCGCTCACCTTAAGAGCGATCCCACTCTTTGAGTGCGCTGCTGTCCCTAGAACCCGCTCGGTTCGTTCAGCATCGCTCTCAACGAGTGCGAATTCTAGAGCATTGCCTGAGGATTGAGTCGTGTTACTGCCCGTTGGACCCGCTCGGTTCGTTCAGTGACACACTCGCTCCACTTTCAATGAGTGATACTCTGAGGTGCCTTACTGACCCTAGGACCCGCTCGGTTCGTTCAGTATTGCTCTCTCAAGTGCTCACATTGAGTGGCAAATCCCACCCGAGTATTTCCTAAGGATTGAGTTGTGTTACTGCCCGTTGGACCCGCTCGGTTCGTTCAGTGCCACACTCTCTCCGCTTTCAACGAGTGATACTCTGAGTCACCCTACTGACCCTAGGACCCGCTCGGTTCGTTCAGTATCGTGCTCTCAGGTACTCTCATTGAGTGGAAAGTCCTACCAACTCATTATCGCTCTCACCTCAATCCACGACAATTCCCACTCAACGAGACACCCTCTCACCTCGACCGACGAGGACAGACGACAAACGGAGCGCTAGACAAGTGTTGAAGGTCAACGCGGTCGTGAAGAAAACGGCCAAGGGAAGATCATCCGATCTTTCGATACTGTACGAGAAGAAAAGTACAGTCCCGCATACAAGACAAGCAGCGAACTTCCACGGCTTGTCACCAGCACCAAGGTCACCTTTCACCAACGACAAGAGTGAAGACCTTGTAGTGAGGAGCCCCAGCTGGAATCGCCAGCCAACCACTCGCCAGCAGCGCCGTCCGAACGAGGACGCACTGAGCCAACTACACATACACATAAATCATCATAGGCACACGAAAAAAACCGACCTTACTAGGAAGGTCAAGCGGTCTAAAAATCCTCCTAAGACCGTCTTGTAAGGACCCTGGACAGCCGCTGAGGATACCTCAGCTGAAAAAGAGCTGTAACGACCAGGAGGTTCGTTACAATACCAATGTAATTCGTGGAGGCCAAGAGGAAGTGTGGAGGAACAAATGAAACAACATAAACTGAGGAATGCACCTTTAATAGACAATACTCAAGACATCTTGCTGCCACCGCTCCAAATAAAATTGGGAATTGTTAAAAAATGCATCGAAGTGGCCGTTGTAAATTGTCCAAACGCATTCGACTATTTGAAAAGCGTTTTCCCAAAGCGTAGCGATGACAAAATTAAAAAAGGTATTGTAGTAAATTTAAAACGAATTTTTGTTCACCTCATTGTACTATTTTCACTTTGTTAATGTTTTCTTTTCTGTCTTTATTTTTTGTCTTCATTTAACAGGCGTACTTAATGGCCCTGACATTAGAAAGCTATTCAAGAGCAACTTTGATTCATCGCTTCATGATTATAATCATTCAATGGCATGGATTTACCTTCAGCGTGTATGCACCAGAGTCTTGGGATTGGATCGAGTCGCGGAACCGGAAGCAAGAGAATGGGTGAAAGAATGCTGTATTATTTTGAGAAAATCGGCACATCGATGACATTAAAGCTGCATTTTCTTCATTTTCATTTTGACGATTTTATCAAACAACTCCCTACCGAATCCGATGAGCAAGGAGAACGGTTTCACCAAACCACAATGCCCATGGAAAAACGGTACTAAGGCAAAAAACTCGACGCATTGCTTGCAGAGGTAATATCAATTTTATTGATGCATCCTTTTTTTGATTTCTTTTCTAATTCATTTCAGGTATGTTGGTGGAGTCACAAGATCACCCTGTATGATGTTAATGAAGTATCTGAAGAAGAAAAAGCTGATGATGGAGGGCAGTCTGGAAGTAGAGTGCCTGTGGACACCATAAGTTCTGAATCAGAGTCAGATTCGGACGACGATTTGGATCCACAACTTAAGAGAGTGCGATTTGCAAGTCCAGGGCCATCAACATTATAAACATAATACGAATATTTTTTTTTATAATTTTTGTAATAGACAGCATAGTATTGTAGTGCCATCCCTGCTGAGACTACTAAGCCCTACAACACTGAATCATTATTACTAAATATCCATGCTACTACTCTTTGTTACAACCCTAACTCTAAATGTCAACCCATACCACCTAAGAACTAAGATTAATAAAATCAGTAATAGTATAACAATGAAACCTGCAACATTAAATGATAATTATAAATTATAAATTTTAAATATTGAAACTAATAAATTTTCGGGAAATTTTTCACTTTTGCGGCTACCTAAGCGCTATATAAACGGTGTTAAGAATCATTCCTAGGAAGTTCATATGTTCTAGAAAGTTGTTTATTGAGATCTTAAGATCATTTTTGTAGTTGATTGTTCCTTTAATTTTGAACGGTTTGCTACCTATGGACGTGAACAGGGGAAAAAAGGTACAAAAAAATTGAATTTTTTTAAGTTTTTTGCGATTTTGACCTTGAAGATGCAGTTTTTTTATTTTATATGTGGACAATTTTTGTTCTTTATGACAAGAGCTACAACTTTGCCTCAGAGAGTAAATCAAAATTCCGAACGGTTTGCAATATATGAGCTTGAGAAAATTATCACTTTTTTCCAAAAATGACACCGAGGCCCCACTTCTTTGGGGGCCCATAAAAAAAAAACCTGGAGGACTTTGGGCAAAACTGGGAGACAGGGGTCTTTTTTTTGGTCTTTTATCTCGTAGTGGTTTCCGTATATGGTTATTTTGCCATGACTTAAAAAATTACACACTGCGCAATCAAAGATTTTCTATCGTCAATTTTACATAAATTATGGGAATTTTTACTGAAAAAAAATTTTATTTTTTGTTTTATCGACACAATTTAGTTTTGGTGATATTTAGATCAACTCGCACAGGGCCTAAAATACAAAAACATTCTTTTGGCATCAGCCATCAGATATCAAAAATCCAGGATGACAGCTTTTGTTTTGGGGTTAATTTTGGGATGTGGAATTCTGATTTTTATATAAAATTATAGAGGACAACAGTCCGGGACTTAAGCATACCGCCTATCGATTTCCCACATGAAGGTAGATTTTTAAGCAAAAATTAAGGATGAGAACATTTCATCTTCCACCCTTTTTTTGTTTTTTACTAAAAGAAAACAAATTCTGATTTTATGTAATTTTTGGGCTGTTTTGGTCAATTTTTGGTAAAATTAAAAAAAATTATTTAACCCAACGTTTTGTATGTCACTTTCCTACATCATCAGGGGATGTCATTATTGAAAACTTGAAAAAAAAAACAAATGAAACACAATTTCAAATCTAGATACGAGTTAAGAAGAATAATTACAATTTCTTACATTTAGTTAAGTAACATTATGAAACTAGTTATGAAATTAGTTATTTTTAATAAATTAAATAGGCAAGCACTGACAAGAAACATTTAGATTAAGCAACAATTTACAATAGACTTCAAACAAGCTGAGGTAAACGAACTGACATTAATGTTTTAAACTTAACTCTTTAGCTTTCCTTTAAGCTTTTCTTAGTGCAATCGTGTAGTTGGAGCTAATGTTGTCCTTGTCTTCTTTTGTGTTCATTGTTATTGTCGCTCTGTTTTGAATATGTAGGCTCTCCAAAATGTATCGTCGAGTTTCTATTCTTTCTTTGTCTATTGGTTTTGCCTCGTCAAAATCAGCTGTGTGCCCAAACTCTAACATATGGTACGCTGGCGCTGTTGTCTTTTTTTCTTTCCTTATGTCTGCTCTATGTTCGTTTCATCTTACTCCTAACGCTCTCTTCGTAGCCTATGTAGATTAAATGGCAAGTCTCTCCTTCTTTTCCTTTACATCCAATCTCGTAAGCAACGTCTTACTGGTTCTCTTTTTCAATACGTGTTTTTGTATTGGTGAATATATTTTTTAGGGTTTTATATGGTTTACGAGCGAATCATATAAAGTTTTTGTTGTTGATGGTTCTATGTAGATTTCGGCTGCCCGTCAAACAAATTTTGCTGAACCGAGTATTTCACTTCTATGCCGTTTAACGGTATGACGGGCGATTGATAGCAATTTGGGGAATAAGATACAAAATCATCCTTTTGACATCACCTACCACATGTCCAAAATTCAAGACCAGAATTTTTGTTTTAGGTAAGTTTTGGGGAGTTGTATTCTGATTTTCATATAAAAATCACTTTTTTCGTACTTCGGGCCCAAATTGCAATGCCAAGGACGATAGACCCTGGCTGGCTTGAGCCCGTGGGATTCTAATTTTCATACAAAAATAATTTTTTTCGCATTTCGGCCCAAATTTCGGTACCAAGCAGGATAGACCCGGACTTGAGCATACCACCAATCGATTTTTCCACATGAAAGTATACTTTTGAGCAAAAATTCAGGATGAGAACTTTTTATCTACCATCCTTTATTTTTTTGTTTTTTACTGAAAAAAATAAATTTTGCTGAACCGAGTAATTCAATACTAGGTCCTTTTACGATACGAAGATCGATTGATAGCAATTTGGGGAATAGGGAAGGAAACAATCTTTTTGCAATCAGCTATTACATATCAAAATTTCAGGATGAAAACCTTTCATCTCCTATCGTCTTGTCGATTTTATTGTAAAAATCTCCAAAAATGTTATAATTTGATAATTTATCAAGAATGATAAAATTATTTGTTTATTTTTAGAAATTTCTTTATTTATTTATAAACCATGGTAGAATAAGAGAAGGTAGATGCATTTCGGAGAGGCAGACTGCCATAACTGTCAAAACGAATTTGATAGCTCATAGAAAATCTGAAAACGATGAGAAAGCTTTAATTGGAAAAATGTAAACAAAAAAGTGATTTGGTTTGATTTTGACAATTTTGGCTATGAGAAAGAGAGAACAGTCCGAAATGCATATACCTTCTTTTATTCTACCATGTTATAAACAATAGTTTACAAATAAATTTGTTGAATATCCAGAGGTGCTGGGCTACTAGGCCATTTTGCATCATCTAGGAATTTAGTGTTAAACTTCGTTTAAGGACCTACTAAAGTTTTTCGGTGACCAAATCTCAAATTTTTTTCTTACATTTTTCGAATGTAAAACATTTTAACAATATTCTCAGAAAGTTTCGAGTAAATTAAAAAAAAATTGTTGTAATTATAAGCACAATCGTCCGAAGAGAAGACAATGTACTTGCCTTAATGTATTCATACATGAAGCTTAGTAGTTCAAGCTTTATTATTAGCTATTAGTATAAGAGAATGTTTTTAAGCTAAGACATATTTGGTGCCACCGAAATTAAAAAAAAAATACACCAGGCACCAAACTTAATTTCTTTTGCGCCGAAATTTTTAATTTCAAATAAAAGTTAAAAAAAAATTCATATATACCTAAATAAACTACTTCTAAATCTTAAACGCGTTTTTCTCGAAAAGGTTGTTTTTAACCGGTTGACAGCATTAAAACAGCATTAAACTCTCGAAAACTATGCCAAGGATCGCTACCAAATTTATTTTAGAACAATACTTTTTTTTATAACCTAAAAAATCGAGTTTTTTAGTCAAAATCAGTTTTTTATTAGCTGCCATTTTGGTAAAAATCATAATTTTCTAAAACCTTCGATCAAAAGCTCAAAAAGCTTTAGCAGAACCTTAATCATTTGTTATTTTTGTTTTGTTTTTATGAACAAGCTCTGAAAAATCGTGTCCACTCTATATTTAAGGTATCAGGTTGGCAACTAAGTAATTGCGGATTTTTTTAGAAAATAAAAGACAAATTTTTTCATGGAACGAAATAACTTTATTCTGTATTGTATTGCCCATTTTGAGCAATGACCTTTTGCCATCTTTTTAGGAAGCATCATAATTCCACGTTTATAAAACTTCTGGTTTTTATCACCAAAAAACTGCACCAGGTACGATTTGGCATCATCATTATTATTGAAATTTTTACCATTCTAGGAGTTTTGCAAAGATCGAAATAAAAAAAAAGTGCAAGGTCAGGACTTTATGGTGGATGTGGCAAAACATCCCAACCAAGCTCCAATAATTGTTGCCGAGTGACCAAAGATGTGTGTGGCCTTGCATTGTCATGGTGGAATACAACACCTTTTCGATTTGTCAATTCGGGCCGCTTCTCTTCAGCTGCATTGTTCAATTTTGTTAGGTGTTCAATGTAGACATCTGCATTGATCGTTCGGTTGGGTGGTTAAAGTTCAAAGTAGACAATTCCTTTGTAATCCCACCAAACTGATAATATCAGCTTTTGATGTTGTTTGAGCTGGTTCACCTGGCTTGCTCCACGATTTTTTCCAATTTGCATTGTTGTAAGCAACCCATTTTTTATCACCAGTTATCAATCGTTTTAAAAATGGATCATTTTCATTACGTTTCTTTAACAAATCGCTGATGTTAATGCGTTGTGTTAAATGATTTTCTTTCAGTTTAAGAGGAACCCATATATCGAGTTTTTGTACATAGAGCAAAGTTGTTTTAAGCGATTTTCATTGCATGTATGTGATACATGCATCTCTGCAATCTCACGTGTTGAACTGTGACGATCTGATCGATTATTGCTTTGATTTGGTCGTCATCAACTTCAACGGGACGACCAGAGCGTTTTTCATCTTTGAGTGAAAAATCACCAGAACGAAATTTGGCAAACCAATTTTGACACTGCCGTTCTTTTTAAGCTCCGTCACCATAAACAGCACATAACTTTTTGTGAGCTTGCGATGAGTTTTTTCCTTTCCATAAATAAAAAAGCAAAATATGACGAAAATGTCCGATTTGATTTTCCATTTTTCAACAGACGCCAAACAAAAACTACACAAGCGATCAAAAAAATTTTTTTACTGATTGACAGTTGAAGTACCAACTATTAAATAACAAAATGTGTTTGACATTTCGATTACGTCAGCAAACCTAAAAATTCAACTAAAGCCATCTATGAGTGAAATACGCAATTACTTAGTGAGGAACCCATATATCGATACAATAAACTACGAATTGCTGCTATATGGTTTGACATTTGTTATCCAAAAATTCAAAAACTTTTCTTCACAACATATATAATTATAATGTAAAAACCAAATTATCTAAAAAAAACCATAGCTTAAAAATAAAACTTTTAACACATGGTTTTTTTTTGCTTAAAAAACTTTAGTAGGCCCTTAATAGGTTGTGTTTTTATAAAATATCATTAATTGTTCTTAAGGTTTCTTCTATTTGGTATTTACTTCTTTGCCGAGATTTGTTATGAAGATGGGGAAAGGTATCTGAGATATCCCATCGAAGCTGGCTCAGTTTTTGTTGTTCATACTTGCTGTAGTTTCTCAACTGTGAGTGGTAGCTTGAAGGCCTTTTTTCATTCATATACATATTTTAAGGATTATTGTTCGTTATTTTTTAAATATATATTAAAATATTATTTAATATTATTATTATTTTGTTGTTTTTTGTTTGCTAACTGTGTAAATTATATATACAGAAGGAAGAGATACGATACAAATAGGGTTTTACTCCACCATGAACCGATGGACCTGAAGGTATTCTGATAAGGAAAGGATTCAAGTTTTGATATGCATACTGAATAGACGTGTTTTCGCAGGTTAATTTATCGCCAATCTCGCCAAAACTTCAAAGACGTGCTAAATATTATCGTAGCTTCCATCTAATATTATATTCCGGAATTGCTGTAAAATATTTTGCTAAATATTTGTAATTTATTTCTTCGCGTTTAATAAATTAAACTGTCGCCTTTTTGCAATGTCGAGCCTGCAACAACAAAAAAATCTACGAAGCGCAGCAATTAAAAGTTCTTTAAATTTAAATTTGAAATTTGTGATATAAAATGTTTATTCAATTTGCGGTTCGATACGCAAATGCGTATTTATTTAATTATACACGACATTTGCCAATATAGGGGTTAATAAATGAGTGAGTGGTTAACGAGTAGTTTTGTCCAAATAGTTAGGCAATTGTAAAGTTGTATGTTGTAAGTGAAAGGTTTTTTAATTTTCTCTCTATTAGTAAAGCGATTTTTTTAAAATCTTGATTGTATATTTTGTTTAAAGTGGTTGTATGATGTTTTTAAAATTTGCGTGATTGGACCGGAAGTACGCCTACCTCTAATACAAAGTTATATTTTGTTCCTCACTATATATGGGAGGTAGGCGTATTTCCGGTCCGATCACGCCAATTTTATGTAAATCATACAAACACCATAAAAATGATACCCCCAACGTTCTATGATGATTATTTTTTTTTATTTAAAAATTTTTAGTGGCCATCTTAAGTGTAAACTGCTATTTTCGACGAAAAATTCCACGAAAGGTGGGAAACCCCCTTAATGTAAAATAAAAAAATTAATTAAACGTTGGGGGGAGGTATTTTATATGTAGAAAATGTGTAACAAGTTTGAAATAAATCGTTGAAGTCCTTTTTAAATGGCAGTGAAAGCTAAAAGTTCGAGGTACACTTACTTAAAAATTCAAATCTCCGTTAGTTTTACTCGGATCGACTTCAAATTTGGACACAATATTCTTGAGATGTTGTGCATTCATATAAAAAATAAAAATAAATTAAAAACAAAATTTAAAAAAACTTACCCCCTCCCCCCTTAAATAAACATTTAATATCACATATTTCAAATCGAAACTTAAAGAATACATACAGAGGTGGACACAATTATTCACACAAAGCAAATTCTAAAACTTCCCGCTTTATATCTTCCAATCGTTAAGCGTTACACTAATACTATGTTAATACAAAAGGTTCCTTGTTTTATCACAAATCCAAATGCAATAATAAATTTACAAAAAAGTGTTCATGTAAAAGAAAATTAAATAACATTTAAAATAACTCATTCGTGAGTAGGGACAGATTTTTTCACACAAAGCAGGATTTTTAAATTTCAACTGATTTTTCTTCATAAGAAAGCAACTTATGCTTTTTGAAAAGTGCCGTTACAAATGCGAATATTAGAAAGTCGACTTATTTCATCATTTTACGTTTTCGCTTCAGCGTGTGCGTTGTTAGAAATTAGTCGCTAATTAAAGATGGGTCGTTTTTATCGTAATTAAAGAAAGTGCCGTTACAAATGCGAACATTACAAATTCGACTTATTTCATCATTTTACGTTTTCGCTTCAGCGTGTGCGTTGTTAGAAATTAGTCGCTTATTAAAGATGGGTCGTAAACAAAAAGAAACAAGTAAAGCTGAAAGAAAAATAATTCTATATCTGCACAATGAAGGCAGGCCCCGACGGAGGAAAAGAACGAATCCGTCAAGGACGCTTTCTACGCTAGTCTTGAGGAAGTATACGACCACCTTCAGGTCCAAGACGTGAAAATAGTCCTCGGCGATTTTAATGCAAAAGTCGGAAGGGAAGGCATCTTTGGCCCCACTGTCCGTCAGTTCAGTCTTCACGAAACCTCCACGAACAACGGTCTAAGACTGATCGACTTCGCCGCGGCACGAAACATGGTAGTTAGTAGCACCAGATTTAAGCACCTCGACATCCACAAGGCCACCTGGCTGTCCCCGGAACAAAAAACGCGAAACCAAATTCATCATGTTGTAATCGACGGAAGGCATGCCTCTAGTGTTCTAGATGTGCGTACATTTCGGGGAGTAACTCCGCCAGGTTTCGGCCTGCCTGTCCCAAGCCAGGATAAAGGAAGAGGGTTGGTTATGGGATACGTCCCATGCCGTAAAAGGTTAGAGCCAACCAAGAGCTCGAGGTGGCGCCCATCTTGGTAGCAGGTCAATATGTATATCATTTTGAAAAAAGCCTGCGATGGAATAGCAATGGTCCATAAAACTTGTTAGCACGGAGATAGTCAAACCCGTCGAAAAAATGAGGTGACCTTATCTATCCACGGCATTGAGACATGGCCTATATGGTTAATAAAAAGCAAAAAAATGGTGTCTTAGGGCACAAGGAGTGTCACGTAATGTGGCACAATGGTGACCTGTGACGCTGGGCACAGGTCAAATTAAATCGTAGGCACTTCGTTTAGGGTATGGTGATTAAACCATGCCTTGAATGGAAGTGCCAGTCATGTACGAAACAGTGCTATGTGCACAGTCAAAAACAAAAATTCTTATATATGTATATAAGAATTTTTTGTCTCTTTGCTGGGATGTTGTAGACCCTCATTTTCGACGGGACCGAGTTGCCCAGGTGATTATCATGGGTTGGCCCTTCGGGGAGACTCGTGCTGGCTGTGGTTTGTGCACATCGCATGCACAGGTCTAGATTGACCGGCGGGGTCGCGCAGTAGTACGACCGGGCTGGCATACCTGCTTAGTATGCAAGAGATTGGATAGGTCTCGTCTTGACCAGTAGATGGTAATGAAGGTACGCCATCTACCGGTAACCAAACTGGTACTATCAAGGGCAGTATGGAATTCTTATTGCATACTGCTTTTACAGAATAGGGCACAGGGTAATGCTTTTGTGTTTATGAATGTGACATCTAGTACGTGGTTGCTTTTCTAGTGTCACTTGTATAATACAGGTCTGTGAAGAGTATTTCAGGTGCACATCTTTTTGATGTGCATTTTTTAATACTATATGTTCATTCATGAACTATAACTCCAAAGTCTGTGGACCCAGAGGAATTATGCCTTAATTGGCAGGGGTCCTCTATAAAAACACAAATGAAGGATTTCAGGGGACAACATTGACTCCGACCATTATCTTGTTGCAGCCAAGATCCGCATGCGATTATGCAATGCGAAGAACATACGCACAGGAATGCAACGAAAGCTAGATGTCGCTAAGCTGCAATTACAACGGACTGCCGAAGCCTACTCCGCTCAACTCTCGGTTAAGCTCAACCAACCAACCTCTCGACCCAACGACGCCGGCGGACTTTGGGCGCATATATCCCACTCCATGCGCGCTGCCGCTGAAGAAGTTATTGGTTTCCGGCGCCCGCAACATCGGAACCAATGGTACGATCAGGAGTGTCGCATCGCGACAGCAATAAAAAACGCCGCATACAGAAAAACGCTGCAGTCAGCTGCAACGCGAGCCGTGCGACAAAACTACCGCGAAAAGAGGAAGGAAGAGAGGCGCATTTTCAGACGCAAGAAAAGAGAGCAGGAAAAACGTGAGCGTGAGGAACTAGAGGTATACCAGGGCAAGAAGGATGCACGAAAATTCTGTGCCACCAATTAACGATGACGGAGTGGAAGTATCACCACCTAGCCATGAAGAGGTTCGAGTTGCTATCCAACGACTCAAAAACAATAAAGCAGCGGGTGCTGACGGCCTGTCAGCTGAATTGTTTAAAACCGGTGGCGATGAATTTATAAGGCTCATGCATCAGCTCATCAGCAAAATATGGCTAGCAGAAAGCATGCCCAACGATTGGAACCTCAACGTACTGTGCCCTATACTTAAGAAAGGAGACCCAACAATATGCGCAAGTTTTAGAGGTATCATTCCATCTTATTTCCGTCTTATTTCCATCCCATATAAGGTTCTCTCAATACTGTGTGAAAGATTAAAGCCGATTACAAAAACACTGATTGGACCTTATCAGTGTGGCTTTCGACCTGGAAAGTCCACCATAGACCAGATTTTCACGCTACGACAAATCCTGGAGAAAATCCACGAAAATCAAATTGACACACACCATCTCTTTGTCGATTTTAAAGCTGCGTTCGATAACCCGAGAAGGGATTGCCTATACGCAACAATGTCTGAGTTCGGTATACCTCCAAGTTTGATTAGACTTTGCAGAATGACGTTGAGCAACACACACAGCTCCGTCAAGGTAGGAAATGACCTCTCCGAAACCTTCAATACCGAAAGAGGTTTCAGGCAAGGCGATCCACTGTCTTGCGATCTCTTTAACATCATGGAAGGGATCGTACGAAAGGCCGGTGTGCATCGTAATGGCACCATTTTCTATAAAGGCGTCCAGCTCCTTGCGTACGCTGATGATATTGATATTGTCAGCAGAACCAAGAGAGATGTTACCGCTGCTTTCGCCGCTATCGAAAAGGAATCAGCCAAAGTGGGTTTGACGATAAATGAGGGTAAATCAAAGTATATGCTGTCTACAAACAAGGGAGCGCGGCGTTTAGACTCCCACGTTTCATCCGGCAGCTATAACTTTGAAGTAGTCAAGGAGTTCGTTTACCTTGGCACCGCCATTAATACCAAAAACGAAATAAGAGATAAAGCGAAGAACAATAATTGCTAATAGTTGCTACTACGGGCTCAGAAATCCCACGTTTATTTCTTTATAGAGGACCCCTGCCATTACAGCTCAATGCCTCTGGGTTCTAAACTTTGGAGTTATAGTTCATGAATGATCAACCGTATTAAAAAATACACATCCTAAAAGGATGTGCACCTGAAATACTCTTCTGGACCTGTAATTTACAAGTACATTAGAAGAGCAACCACGTACTAGTTTTCACATTCACAAACACAATAGCATTACTCTGTGCCCTATTCTGTAAAAGCAGTATGCAATAATAATTCCATACTGCCCTTAATAGTACCAGTTTAGCTACAGGTAGATGGCGTACCTTCATTACCATCTACTGGTTGAGACATCGAGACCTATCCAATCTCTTGCATCCTAAGCAGGTATGCCAGCCCGGTCGTACAACTGCGCGACCCCGCCGGTCAATCTAGACCTGTGCAAGCGATGTGCACAAACCACAGCCAGCACGAGTCTCCCCGAAGGGCCAACCCATGATAGTCACCTGGGCAACTCGGTCCCGTCGAAAATGAGGGTCTACAACATCCCAGCAAAGAGACAAAAAATTCTTATATACATATAAAATACATATATAAGAACTTTTGTTTTTGACCGTGCACATAGCACTGTTTCGTATCTGACTGGCACTTCCATACAAGACATGGTTTTATCACCATACCCTATATGAAGCGCCTACGATTTAATTTGACCTGTGCCCAGCGTCACAGGTCGCCTTTGTGCCCACATACGTGACACTCCTTGTGCCCTAAGACACCATTTTTGCCTTTTTGTTGACCATATAGGCCATGTCTCCATGCCGTGGATAGATAAGGTCACCTCACTATTTTCGACGGGTTTGACTATCCCCGTGCTAACAAGTTTTATGGACCATTGCTATTTATTCCATCGCAGGCTTTTTTCGATATGATATACATATTGACCTGCTACCAAGATGGGCGCCACCCCGAGCTCTTGGTTGGCTCTAACTTTTTACGGCATGGGACGTATCCCATGTCCAACCCTCCTCCTTTATCCTGGCTTGGGACAGGCAGGCTGAAACCTGGCGGAGTTGCTACTACGGGCTCAGTAAGCAACTAAGTTCCAGAGCCCTCTCTCGATCGACAAAACTAACACTCTACAAGACGCTCGTTCTACCTGTGCTGCTTTATGGCGCTGAGGCATGGGTAGTTTCGCAAACTGACGCAGCCGCTCTGGGGGTGTTCGAGAGAAAAGTTCTTCGCAAAATCTTCGGTCCTGTTCGAGTCGGCGATGACTATCGCATCCGAATGAACCACGAGCTGTATGAGCTCTGTATGACATTGACGTAGTTCGGCGTATAACTGTGCAGCGACTACGCTGGCTGCCATGTTCATCGTATGGACGCCGAAGCTCCAGCGAAAATTTAATTTAATTTAGCAATTAGGGCATTGTGGCGAGATGCAATATTCAGAAAAAAACAGCTAAATTTGTGAAGGTGGAACGCCCAGCAACAAAACCGTGTTGGAATGGGCTACTTGCGTTCTTCACTACAAACTAATGTTTATTTTTTACAACTGATTCAAGAAGTTTGGAAAATGTGTAAAGCTTAGAAATTCCTCTATAATTTTCGACATTATTTTTTAAACTGATTTAAAAATAGGAGTAACATGAGCAAATTTCCATTCACCAATGAAGATACCAGCACTTAGAAATTTATTGTAAATAACAGCGGCTTCATCAAAGAAGACACACATTTTTTTAACAGTAACGGTGAGAACCTATCTATATCAGGTTTAGATGAATTTTTTAAGGACATAATCCCATTAAAAACATCAAGTGGTGTAATAGCAAGATTACCAAAATTAGTAAATTGTAAGATATTATTTAAAATTTCAATTTCCGACCAACTTTTAGGCGTTTCATACACCGAACTAAAGAAGTCTGCAAATAAGTTAACAATAGCTGATAGGGCATTAGATGACCTACCTTGGAAGATCATTGAAGATGAAATAAAGAAATAAAGCTTTTGGGTTGGACTTATTATTATTTTCAAAACCAATCACAAATTTTTTATACAAGAATTTATGTAGAAAATCAAATTCTCTCATATAGCGTTTATATTTTGCCTCAAAAATCTCATTTGCGTCGTCTTAAATTTTTTTAAAAATTTATTGCGTAAGTTTCTCCATTTCATTAGGCCTTTAGTATACCACGGTCTCTTGAAATCCTTTTTACGGAATCTCGGAATACGACCGTTTTAAATATCCGTGAAATCTCTGATAAAAACTGTAAAAGATTCAGCAACATTATTGCAACGACACTGCCATTCAATGCTGCCTATGTAAGCATTAAGACAATCAAAATTACATAAACTATAATTTAAAACAGCCCTGTCATTGGGAAGTTTTAAATAGTTAAAAAATTCAACTTTTAATATCAAAGGCACATGATGCATGTCAGTTGACGACATTGGAAACATGCATTCCTCAATATCGAATTTTATTTCAGATCTAACGAAGACAAGACCCAAAAATCTTTATTTATTTTATTTATTTATTTATTTATTTATTAGATTGTAATCCTTATGCTACAAGATTATGAATAACCTTAACATTTAAAACATAAGTCACGGAGACATTAAAATTAAATGCAATTGGTGATAAAAAAGAAAAATATTAAAAAAAACTTAAACAAATTGATTAAATTAAAATTAGTATTGAATTGGAAACAACATTAAATAAAAAGAGCAATTGAGCATTTAGATAGCTATCTGATAAAATTTTATTAAAGCATTCTTAAAGATATTTGCATTGCTAATTTTACGGAAGTTTACTGGCAATGAGTTCCAGAGAGGAATGGCATGCACAAAAAATTGACGCTCAGACACAAGAGTAAAGTGCCTAATGGGCTTAATCAAGTTATTATGACTAGACCGCGAATTCCACTTTGTTAAATAAAAATTCGAGTTCTTTAGTATAAATAATCTTATGTAGCATAATTAAGGTACTGTATTGCAACAAATTGTCTAACGAAATCAGAAAAATTTTTTTTGCAAATTGTGAAACACGAGCATAGCGTTTGAAACCGTAAATATATCTTGCAATATTGTTGAAGACTTTGTTCAGTTTTTGCTTACTGATTGAGTCACAGTTACCAAAAATCTCACAGCCGTACAAAAGAGTTGGGATGAGATACGTTTTCGCAATAAGCATTCTTATTTTAAGTGGTGTAAAGTACTGCGAAGGCCATAGACCACGAAGCCTTCCATATACCCTACCTATAGCTATATTAATATGTAAGTTCCATGTTAAAGTTTGGTTAAAAAATATGCCTAGATTTTTAGCATTTGACACATATTCGACGTTGATGTTATTTAATATTAAATTTGGAAAGCAGGCAGTATTCAAAGCATATTTATAAATCACTAAGCAATGCGACTTTTTAGGATTTAGCGCCAAACCATTTCTGTGAGCCCAAGCATTAACTTTTTCTAGGTTAACATTCATATTACTAATAGTTCTGTTTAAGTCATTAGTTGTGCAGGAAGAGTACAGTTGCACGTCATCCGCGTACATATGTATCTCACAGTTACTTAATACAGCAGGTAAGTCATTGATGTAAATAGAGAACAGCAAAAGCCCCAGAATAGAGCCCTGCGGGACACCTCTGGTAAGACCAACATATGAAGACAGCTGGACACCACAGCATACCGCTTGCAATCTTCCAACTAAATAAGACGCAATAAATTTCACCGCGCTAGTCTCAAAACTATAGATGTTCCTGATTTTCATGCAAAGTATATCGTGATTTACTGCATCGAAGGCTTTAGAGTGATCTAGCAAAGTAAGAAAGGTTACTTTCTTGTCATCCAGCTTAGAACGAATCTCCTCGGCTACGTCTATTAATGCAGTCACACATCCCCGCTTTGCTCTAAAACCTGATTGCTTTTTAGATATCAAACAGTATTTGGCAAGATATGCATTTATTTGTTTAAAAATGAATTGTTCAAGGACTTTGGCTAAAAAGGGCAGGATGGCTATAGGCCTGTAATCATTATCTGCTTTTGGAATTGGCAGGATTGTAGCATTCTTCCAATTTTGAGGAAATACACTTGTGGTTAAAACATTATTAAATACATAAGTTATTATATTTCAACAGTTTGGGAAGAAGGGCTTTCATAAAAACCGGATGAATATTATCAACACCTATGGCATTTGATTTTATTGACAAGACGCTTTGAATAACATCAGCCTCGCTAACGCTTCTGAATTTAAAAGATATATTACTTCTCACAAGACTGACAGAATTTATATAAGAGTTTACCGTGACTGGTGGCACTGAGATATTAGAGAATTTTTATTTTAGCTCATCAACATTACCTACAAAGGTGGGATTTTGGGTTATTTTTTTACCAATACCTATATTACGGATTTCTTTCCAGACTTTACTACCGTCCGTCATAGACGGAAAACTTGTTTTCATAAAATTGGCATTTAGCCTTTTTTACAGCTTCACTGGATTTAGTTTTAAGCAAATAGTAAATATTGTAGAGTTCAGGTGTTTTATAGCGTTTCCATCTGTTATATGCCCTGTTTCGAACTGTAATTATATTTTGAATATGCACATTGAACCATGGTCTTTCAGGATTTGTTACAGTATTGGTTTTAGTAGGTACAAATTTTTCAAAGAGGTAATTAATGTTATTTTGTAAAAACTCAACTTGGTTATCGACAGAAGTTATGTTGAATATGTGACTCCAATCAATAGCGTCAATATCTACATTCAAACTAAGATAGTGGATGTGCTTAAAGTCCCGATAAGTATAACTTTGTGGGCTAATATTCAGGTGAAAGTCATAAATTATGAAGATCAAGTCATGTTTGGAGAATATTGGAGCTGAAGTCTGATTATAGAAAATATTTTTTGTGTCATTTACCAAAAATAAATCACGGAGGGTATTGCATGATTTTGTAAAGTGTGTCGGTGTGACTTCGTTTCCTGGGAAAAGTCCAAGACTTTTCATGCTTAAAGTTAAGTTATTTTTATTTAAAACCTTACTGTTTAAATCACCAGCAATTACGATGTTGGAGTAAGCTACTGAAATTTGTTCAATTACAAGTTACATCGGAGAAATCAACATTTTTATTGGGCCTATAAACAGTGCCAATGAGAGCTTTCTTAGCCCCCCGCACAATTTCCATGAATATATATTCAATGGCGCTATTTTCCGGAGATTTACAGAGAGGTTTACATCTGATACCTTCTTTCACAAATATCGCAACACCACCCCATGTCTAACTCTGTCAGCTCGAAAAATATTAAAACCCTGCAGCTTAACCACTTCGTTATGCATATTGACATTAAACCATGTTTCTGTTACACATACGATGTCGACAGAACTATTTTCAAAAATATGCCTGAATTCATCAATCTTTTTAGACAGACTTTGAGCGTTAATGTGGCAAACCTTTAGACCACATTTTTGCTTGCAAAAAATTTGAACCATATTTCGCACATTGCCTCCAGAGTAAATTCCATTATTATTGATTAATGTCATTTAAACTTATAAAAATAAAATAGTTTCCTAGAATTAGCAATGCATTGCAACAAATTAATTAAAAATTGTTGGTAAGAAAAAGGCCGAGGAAGAAATAAAAGTTCAGCTTGCTCAAGAAAAGAATTGCTCAAAATAAAATCGAACTTAACATACATAAATGACCAAAGATATAGAATAGTTTTTAATGACACCTAAAACACCCTGTGTTCTACCCTGTTCACTGTTTACAGCTGTAGTAAGATCTATTTTGTTTATTTTCGATTCAGGTACGTTGTTAACTTGCAGCATTGTTATTAAGAATGGTTGAGTTGAAATTGTGATGTCATTAATTATCATGAACATGTTCCTCTCGAGGAGTATTAGGCAGAGTGGACACTGCATCACGAAATCTACCCAGCTTATTGGCAAATGTATTTATTTGGTTTAGATTTAAACTAAAAAAAATATCAATCAAATAAATTTCACTAGAATGATTCACATTTATTGGATAAAGGATTTTTTCATTCCCAAGAAATGACTAAACAATTTTACTGGGAATGAAATCGCCTAATATACAAAATTTTTTTTCAACAGTAGTTGATAAAAGATGAACAACATTATCCACATGTGCATGATACAACTCATCATCATTATTCGGAGGAATGTAAGACACACATATAAAAAGTACGCCATAAAGTCTAGAGATCTTTACGCACAACTGATCCAATAGAGAATTCATATTAAGCAATGAAAAAAATGATGATCGAAAATCACACTTTACTGCGATTAAGACTCCACCACCACGCGTGCATCCAGTCATAACAACATCCCTATCCTTGCGATAAACAGTGTACAGTTGTGGATCAAAAAACTCAGCATCTGTGAAATCACTATTAAGCCATGTTTCAACAAGAACGATGACGTCATATTGCAATTGCGATGTTTCCGCCCAAATCTGATTAGCTTTAGATCTCATTCCAGACATGTTTTGAAAATAGATTTTAAAGATGCATCCGTTTTGCTAGCAGTGGGGATTGAATTTGCTTGAGACAGTATTAAGTTCGGGTTGATTTTTCTCCTGGTTTTTGAAAAAACACGAAAGGGCGAACCTTTATGTTGGTTTGCCAGAGAGAGGGCTTAAGCAGTTTCTTATATAACGATGCAGACACCAGTTTGAACGAAATATTTCTCAAATTTTTAACATCATTCCTCTTTTAACCAAAAAAGAGCAATACATACAAACAGTGTTTTGGAATATTCCCATGTCTAACAATATAGTCAATTTAAATCACAGTCGGTTTAAAAGAAGACACATGAACAAATTTCAAATCTTCAGCAACATCGAGATCGGTGCTCATGCAGTCACTAACAATAACATTTGCATTTGAATTTTGACCAGCATTTAAAATTGCATTCTTCTTTGTTTTATTCTTAATTCACTTCTTCTTCTTCTTCTTATGCTCAACGGCAGTCTAATTCGAGTCAGAGAGTAAGACAGTATTGAACGTTTGATTTATCACTTGCTCTTCAGAAATTTTACCATCTACATCAACTAGAGGAATATTTTTTACAACATCAATAGCAACAACAGTAATCAGCAACAGCACCACTAATAGTTATTTAAAGAATGCTCAGTAACTAGGGGGCATCATTTACATCAGCAGTATAGACTACAACAATAGCATCTTCAGCAGCACCAGTATAAAAGTTTCTTAAAGAATGCTCATTAACTGAGACAAGACTATGCTCAGCACCAACATTAGCGCGGGGAACATCAGTTAGACAACAAGTACCATTTGCAGCCACATTATACTTTGTTACAGCAGCATCAGTGGAAACAAACTTACTTTTTTAGAGTGCTGGAGAAAGAGCTCTAAAAGATTTAGGTTTACAAGCTTTTATCAAATCCCGTTCATTGAGTTTGGCCATTGAGCGTGTCAAAACTGCGTTTCTTTGTATGCACTCAACAGCACTTTGAGAATTTAAAACCGGTTTCTCAGTCAGCGGCACATTGTGAGAATTAGCAGAAACTAATACCTCTTTAATAACATTTAGATTATTAATAGAGTCATTAATTTTTCCAAAATATTCACATTTAAGAGTTTTAGGCAATTGTCACATTTGTAAGCCAAGTTAATATTGATTTAAAATAACCAAGGCATCATCTTTCAATTTAGAGCATTTAGCATGAAGCTTAATACCACAGTTAACACATTCGAGATAGTCTGTCGAAGCTAGAGGATCACACTTTATGCAACTATCCATTTTGACTAATAGCACGTCCGCACTGTTCGTGAGATCAACGCAAACTGATGATATATTAGATATATAGTTTTTTAACAAAACATAATTGGTTCTTTTAAAATTTAACTTAGCAGGAGGTTGAGCAATACGATTCTTTACAGATTACTTACTTACTTAGATGGCCGTGACAACCCGTGTCCGGATTTCGACCGACCTCATCAGCTCTCGCCAGGCGCCTCTGCTTTGAGCGCACCTTCTCCAATCGGATAACCAAGCGCGGTTAGGGCTTCCTCAACCTGGTCCATCCATCGGAGGCATGGTCTCCCTCGTCGTCGTTGACCAGCGACCCTCGCCTCGAGCACCTTTTTCGCTGGAGCTTCGTCGTCCATACGATGGACATGACCCAGCCAGCGTAGTCGCTGCACAGTTATACGCCGAACTACGTCAATGTCTCCGTAGAGCTCATACAGCTCGTGGTTCATTCGGATGCGATAGTCATCGCCGACTCGAACAGGACCGAAGATTTTGCGAAGAACTTTTCTCTCGAAAACCCCCAGAGCGGCTGCGTCAGTTTGCGAAACTACCCATGCCTCAGCGCCATAAAGCAGCACAGGTAGAACGAGCGTCTTGTAGAGTGTTAGTTTTGTCGATCGAGAGAGGGCTCTGGAACTTAGTTGCTTACTGAGCCGTAGTAGCACCTATTAGCAATTATTGTTCTTCGCTTTATCTCCAGGCTGATTTCGTTGTTAGTGTTAATGGCGGTGCCAAGGTAAACGAACTCCTTGACTATTTCAAAGTTATAGCTGCCGGATGAAACGTGGGAGTCTAAACGCCGCGCTCCCTTGTTTGTAGACAGCATATACTTTGTTTTACCCTCATTTATCGTCAAACCCACTTTGGCTGATTCCTTTTCGATAGCGGCGAAAGCAGCGGTAACATCTCTCTAGGTTCTGCCAACAATATCAATATCATCAGCGTACGCAAGGAGCTGGACACCTTTATAGAAAATGGTGCTATTAAGATGCACACCGGCTTTTCGTACGATCCCCTCCATGATGATGTTGAAGAGATCGCAAGACAGTGGATCGCCTTGTCTGAAACCTCTTTCGGTATTGAAGGTTTCGGAGAGGTCATTTCCTACCTTGACGGAGCTGCGTGTGTTGCTCAACGTCATTCTGCAAAGTCTAATCAACTTTGCAGGTATACCGAACTCAGACATTGTTGCGTATAGGCAATCCCTTCTCGGGCTATCGAACGCAGCTTTAAAATCGACAAAGAGATGGTGTGTGTCAATTTGATTTTCGTGGGTTTTCTCCAGGATTTGTCGTAGCGTGAAAATCTGGTCTATGGTGGACTTACCAGGTCGAAAGCCACTCTGATAAGGTCCAATCAGTGTTTTTGTAATCGGCTTTAATCTTTCACACAGTACGCTTGAGAGAACCTTATATGCGATGGAAATAAGACTGATACCTCTATAACTAGCGCAGATTGTAGGTTCTCCTTTCTTAAGTATAGGGCACAGTACACTGAGGTTCCAATCGTCGGGCATGCTTTCTTCTAGCCATATTTTGCTGATGAGCTGATGCATGCGCATTATCAATTCATCGCCGCCCGTTTTAAACAATTCAGCTGACAGGCCGTCAGCACCCGCTGCTTTATTGTTTTTGAGTCGTTGGATAGCAACTCGAACCTCTCCATGGCTAGGTGGTGATACTTCCACTCCGTCATCGTCGATTGGTGGCACTGCACTCTGCTCTCGATGGGCGGCATTGGTGGAATCGTCGCCAGTAAGTAAATTGGAGAAGTGCTGTCTCCACAATCTAAGCACACACTGTGTATCCGTATTCAGATCTCCATTTTCGTCTCTGCAAGTGGATGCTCCGGGCTTGAAACCTTGGGTAAGACGCTTAACCTGTTGATAGAATTTTCGTGCATCGTTCTTGCCCTGGTATACCTTTAGTTCCTCACGCTCACGCTTTTCCTGCTCTCTTTTCTTGCGTCTGAAAAGGCGCCTCTCTTCCTTCCTCTTTTCGCGGTAGTTTTCTCGCACGGCTCGCGTTGCAGCTGACTGCAGCGTTTTTCTGTATGCGGCGTTTTTTACTGCAGTCGCGATGCGACACTCCTGATCGTACCATTGGTTCCGAGGTTGCGGGCGCCGGAAACCAATGACTTCTTCAGCGGCAGCGCGCATGGAGTGGGATATATGCGCCCAAAGTCCACCGGCGTCGTCGAGTCCAGAGGTTGGTTGGTTGAGCTTAACCGAGAGTTGAGCGGAGTAGGCTTCGGCAGTCCGTTGTAATTGCAGCTTAGCGACATCTAGCTTTCGTTGCATTCCTGTGCGTATGTTCTTTGCATTGCATAATCGCATGCGGATCTTGGCTGCAACAAGATAATGGTCGGAGTCAATGTTGACCCCCCGAAATGTACGCACATCTAGAACACTAGGGGCATGCCTTCCGTCGATTACAATATGATCAATTTGGTTTCGCGTTTTTTGATCAGGGGTCAGCCAGGTGGCCTTGTGGATGTCGAGGTGCTTA
Source organism: Coremacera marginata (assembly GCA_914767935.1). Taxonomy (NCBI): domain Eukaryota; kingdom Metazoa; phylum Arthropoda; class Insecta; order Diptera; family Sciomyzidae; genus Coremacera; species Coremacera marginata. The sequence goes on along the minus strand of OU612046.1, from coordinate 109,275,943 downwards.
AATCTGGTGCTACTAACTACCATGTTTCGTGCAGCGGCGAAGTCGATCAGTCTTAGACCGTTGTTCGTAGAGGTCTCGTGAAGACTGAACTGACCGACAGTGGGGCCAAAGATGCCTTCCCTTCCGACTTTCGCATTAAAATCGCCGAGGACTATTTTCACGTCACGAACCGGAAGGTGGTCATATACGTCCTCAAGACTAGCGTAGAAAGTCCTTGACGGCTTCGTCCTTTTCCTCCGTCGGGGCGTGCGCGCAAATAAGGCTTATGTAGAAAAATTTTGCCTTGATGCGGATCGTGGCCAATCTTTCGTTCACAGGTGTGAACCGGGAAACAAGGTGGCGTAGTTTCCGGCTAACAACGAATCCACATCCGAATTCGCGCTTCTCCGTATGGCAGCTGTAGTATATATCGCAGTGTGCTTGCGGTGATGTCAGATTGTATTGTTTTGAGGGCTTCCGCCAGTTGGATAATGGCACCTTCCCTATAAAGGGTTCGGACATTCCAGGTGCATATCCGTAAATCATTGTCCGTTTTTCGTTTGCGGTGGTCGTCAACGTAATTGGGGTTCTTATCCGAGGCTGATTTAGTTTTCATTGGGCAGTAGTAATGTGGCGGGACCAGGTTGAGGCGGTCAGACACGTTGCCATGTGAAGGTTCGCCCCCTGTTCCCCTTTACTGTTCCTTTACAGATTGTTTAGGAAAATTAAGAGCAATTTCTAAAGTTGGATGGTACGGATCATCAGGGAGCACGAGTGGATCTGTCCTTGAAACTGAAATAATATTGCTGTCGTCAAAATATAAAAGATCTAACAAACGGCTATTCTTGTTTAAGTGGCTGTTTAATTGAAAAAGTCCTTGACTTGAAAGCTCATTTAAAAATAAATTAGCAGATGAGCATTCAAACGAAGGCAATAATATTGCAGGGTTTTCGGTGCAGCAGTTCCAAGCGACACTTAGAAGATTAAAGTCACCCGTTATTAGAATGTGATCATGAGGCTGAAGTTTGAAACACACTTTATTTATCGAATCCAAATGTTTCAAATATACCTCTACGTTGGAAACAGGAGGAATGAACATGTTGCCTTAAGATTTAACGCACCATGCTTTACAAGAACTCAACAAAATTCAATATCAGATGCCTCAGGAATTATTATTTCTTGTGAGAAATAAGAAGATTTAACGGCAATTAAAACTCCACCGCCATTAAAAGAATTACCAGCAATAGCGTTTCTATCGTGTTAAAAAAACACGTAATGTTTGAAATAACCAGCAAATAGTGTTCCAATTTGCGCAGAGTATTTAATTTAATAAGTGGCGGCCGTGGCGTAGTGGGTAAAGTGTTTGACTCTTACGCCAGAGAACCCAGGTTCGAATCTTCCATCTGACACAGAAAATTTTTACAATTGAATTAATTTTTCTGTTCGGCCGTCACCTCTCTGCAGACAATGGCAAACCTCAGAGAGTAAAAACTGTCATGAAAAAGCTTCTTGAGAACATAAGCCGTTCGGAGTCGGCGTAAAACATGTAGTAGGTCCAGTTCTCGATCATTTGTGTGCAAATATTTCACATCACACACAACACAATTGGTCATAAGAAGCTCGGTCAAAGTCCTTTCAAGGGCTGAAATGGCCATTTCGTTTTTTTTTTTTTTTTAATTTAATAAGCAAACGCGTTTTTATAATATTTTAAGTTGACTAGCAGCTCACAGATATTTTTTAATATTACCACGAATAAAATGCACGTCTACTCGCTGATGGTCGAAATTTAATGGAAAAAACGATATTTATTTGATAAAATAATTTTTTTATTGTCACTCTGCTCTGAGATATTTCTTGTTTTGGTTGTTTCGTAGAAGGGTGAACCGTCAAGTGTGCATGATATGCAAAGTGTTATATCTCTAATAGCTCGTTTAATAGGTAAAAGCATAACCTTTCTTTTGATACCCATAATGCTTAGTTTTGTAGGAAATTAAAAAAACAAATAACTTTTAAACAAGAGACCGGGATGAAATTTTTCCGGATTCGAACTCAGAAGGTAATTTTTTTATTTTTTATTTTATTTCTATAATTTACATATGCGAAATACTAACAACTTAGAATGCGCTCTCTTGCCAAATAAGGCTTTAAAGGAGCTGTCCAGATTAGCCTGACTTAGTGCATGTCTACTAGTTCATTTATAATAGCTATAATTTGTTTTTGTCACGCACAACATTTTGACTAATTTATAATAAAAAGTTGTTCTCGTTTTGCATAACAAATACCTTTAACTTTGAATTTAAATAAACCTGCTGAAGTTGCATCTCTACAATCCATGGTTAACTCATTTTACTAGAGTACGCCAGTGGTTGAAATTCGACCTTTTCGCCATACCACCCCCGAGCGACGCTGGGTAGTCCAGCTAGCACTTTTTTTAAGAACTATTCGGTGCGCCCTAATTCTCCCTTCTCTGATTCATTTAAAAAAAATCATTAAAATCGGTTAAGAAACACCCTGAATGCCATACCACCACCGAGCAACGTCGGGTATTCCAGCTAGCATTTTTCTTAAAAACCATTCGGTGCACGCCTTTTCTCTACTCTGATTCATTTAAATAAGTTCATCAAAATCGGTTGAGAAACACCCTGAATACCATACCAGCCCCGAGCAACGCATGGTATTACAGCTAGCAGTTTTCTTTGAAAATTTTTAATTTTTCTTTTCGTCGGAGCTTCTCCCTACTCTGATTCATTTAGAAAAAAAAAAATCATCGAAATCGGTTGAGAAACACAGTAGAAATGGTACTGAACTGTTTTGTCTTCGTCTATTTATATATAGATGCCATCGGCCCTGCATAAAGATAATGTTGCTGGTGGCTTCCAGCCTGCATCTCGCCACCACCAAGTTGCTGCTATTTCTTGTATGGAAACCATGTACGCGTCTGACCATGTATGCTGTGTTACGAATGTTTTTGTAAACGTGAACCAAAAGCTGCATTTTGTACATTCCGGCCACTGGTAGTAGCGACCTATATTGCGACGAATAGAGTTGACAACTAGGGAATCTTTTTGGAAGTCCAAATGTATGTTTGACTGCTTTATTTGAAGTCTTTGTAGTTTTACCAGTTCGGCTGAATTCTTAAATGGCCAGCACATTGGCATATAATGCATAAAATCCACAACAAAAAAAGGAAAATTTGACTTGCCATTCATCTTCAATTACACCGTCGACAAAGTTCAAAATTTCCCAGTTTTGATTTAACCCATTTTAGCCCGCTGGTCGATTTTTCGACCACTAACTTTCAAATTAATTTCTGGAAAAAATAAAAAAGATTTGTTCAAACTCTTTTCGAATATACACGGTTCAGTTAAATGGAAATTCATAAAAAAAAATTTTTTAAATTTCCTGTTTTTATCTATTCAGGTAAGCGGTTAAAAAAAAATACCCTTTTTTGACAATTTTTGAAAAAATCAAACAAAATATATAAATGTAATGTATAATAAAATCATTTACGTAAGCAGGCAGTTGGTAAGTCACTAATAACAAAAGCTGAAAATTTCATTACGAAATTCCAACGCGTTCTGGTAGCGGACTAAAATGTGTTAAAAATTGTATTGACATTGATTACAAATCAAAATATTTAACATACTATTAAAAATGGCTTTCTTTCGTGAAGAACTTTCACATCTCCACTTGAAAAAAAGCCACATCTTCACTGTGTGCTCCTTATGTTTCGGATAATTGTCCTGGTAAGATTTAAATTTTTTATTAAATCGAAATTTTCGAACGCTGTTGCTTAAATTTATCTCAAAAATATTCAAATATTGTTTCGCTATCATTGTGTCAACGCCTCTGCTTGATATACACCCCTATAACATAACAGATAGTTTGCCAAATTTCACTGTAGGAATAGTTTCTCCAATGCTTTTAAGGACTGAGGCCATACTCTATTGGACCTGTTTTTATAAAACATCATCATATTTGACTCGTGTCATAATATGACATTATCCCAATAGGATTCTGGCATCTCAATTTACCTCATCGCTAACGAAAGCCTCTTTTCAATTTCTTTAGTGCTACTCTTGAAGTATATGCATTTGTTTTTAGGTATTGTCTTACCACTCATGCGAAATTACATCAGCGAACTTAGTTAACAATTTTGCTCTTACAAATTTGTTCTTACTTATATTTAATTAATTTACATTAAAATCAATAAAAAACAAGTTTCCTTACTTTGAAATCAATTAAAAAATTACAACACCTAAAATGGGTAATAAGATGCGTACCAGCAAGCAAAACCAGACGCTGTGCCTACGATGCAAGCTGAGTATTGACAAAGGTGACTCCATCCAGTGCGATAAATGTCTACGTTGGCTGCATTCAATGTGCTGCAGCTGCCGCTGCGCCAGATGCCGGCACATCCAGCGGAAACACCAATATCAGCTCAAGTCAGTTCCAAGCAATTATGGATAAACTTAGACCGCTAAATACTTTAGTGAGAGACGTGGCTGCAGCAAAAACAGAAATCAAAAATCTGACGAAAGACAACCTGCAACTTCGCACCGAATTAAGTGAGGTTAAGTCTACGGTTAAGTATCTAACAGAAGACAGTCAAAAACGATGTGATAGTGCGAGGCTTAGAAGACACCAGCAAGAACAAATCAGCAAGTGAACTAGCTATTCGTTCGTTCGTTCGTTCGTTAGATGGCGCCTACAACCGTAAGTCGGTTTCCGCCTGTTGTAAGAAATTGCGCCAGCCATTTCTGTTTTGCGCTTACTGACGCCAGTTAGAAGCTGCAAGTTTCGTAAGGATGTCCTCCACTTGGTCCCTTCAACGGAGATGCGGTCGTCCTCTTCTGCGTTGTCCGCCGCTGGGTACCGAATCGAATATTTTCTTCGCTGGAGCGTCGTCTTCCATTCGCTCAACATGACTTAGCCAGCGAAGCCGCTCGATTTTTATGCGATTTACTATGTGGATGTCGGCGTATGGGTGGGTGTTGATTTGCTTCTCTTTGGTCTTTTCCAAGATTTGTCGTAGCGTGAATATCTGGTCGGTGGTAGATTTTCCGATCTGAAGCCACACTGATAAGGCCCAATTAGTTGGTTTGCGATGGGCTACAGTCTTTCACATAATGCGCTCGACAGGACCTTATAGGCGATATTTAGGAGGCTTATCCCACGGTAGTTGGCGCAAATAGTGGGATCGCCTTTCTTGTGGATTGGACAAAGTACACTGAGGTTCCAATCGTTTGGAATGCATTCTTCCGACCATATTCTGCATAGAAGCTCGTGAATGCATTTAAATAGAGCTTCGCCTCCATTTTTAAACAACTCAGCGGGTGGACCATCGGCTCCCGCGGCTTTTTTGTTCTTAAGCCGTGTTATTGCTGTCAAGACTTTATTATAGTCGAAAAGCGGAACTTCAACGCTGTCATCCATAATTGAGGTTTCCGGGATATCATCTCTATTGGCGAAATTGTTGTCATCACCGCCATTCAGAAGACTAGAGAAGTGTTCCCTCCATAACATCAGTGTAGTCTGGATATCTGTGTAGTGTTCTAATCTGTCACTAGATTCCCGTTTTCATTTGCAGAAAGAGGCCCTGGTTTTAGAGCCATCGGCCAGGCGTCTTATCTTTTCGAAAACTTTTGGGCCTCGTTCCTGTCACCATATATCTCAATCGTCTCACACTCGCGCTTTTCTGCCACTAGCTATTGACCTTTTCAAAATACTGAAAGTGCCAGTCAGCAGCAAAGACATGGCACAAGCTTACTTCCTTGGTAGTCGTGCTAACAGAGCTGGCGCCAGCCCACCAGCACTGAAATCCGTCGTGGTAAAGTTTCACATTCATGTAGCAAAAATGCACCTGCTGGTGGCAAAAAAAGAAATAAAAAAGGACCCTGTTTTAAAAACGAAAATTTTTATAAATGGTTTTCTAACAAGAGACACCTTGAAGCTTTTTTTCACTAAAATCTGTGAGATACCAGTACGCTTACACCAGAGGCAACACCATATTTGCAAAAAGAGCTGAGAACTCGCGCGCTGAGAGAATCAGCAGTTATCCTCGTGTGGATGAGCTGCTTCTAGCAGCTACAACGTGGTCAAACAACACTTTTCGTAACGCTGCTAATGTTGACGCCGATCAAATCGCAGATGATGACGAAATAGAAAATCCGTTTTCATCAATTGTAAACTAATTGCTTCACCAAACAACATATATCTAACAAGTAAATACAAATCTTATTACCTATTTATACATGTCTATATCAACAAAACTAACTATTATATAAACATCACAGAATACAGCAACAATCTAGGTAAACAAAGCAATATTTAACATAATCTCTTTTAATACAAGTAGTATAGCGGGTATTGATAAGTTTAATGCGTTTCGTACAAAAATATCAACATTTCAACACCTTCCCCAAATAATGTGTATTCAGGAAAACTGGCTTGCGGAGAATTTTATCTGTATGAAATACCTGGCTAAACAAGTGTTCACTGCTGCAGAGGAGCCAGCCATGGTGGGCTATCAATGTTTATAGACGAACAATTTCAGTACATGGTTGAATAAAAATAAAATTGCGAGCAATCACAGCCAATGGTAAACCACTAATGGTAATTGGATTCTATAGATCGCCAAAATGTTCATTAAGCACCTTCTTTCAACTACTGGAAATGCAGCTTAGAATTGCATCCAGCTACAGTTGTGTCCTAGCTGGCGACTTTAACATCGACTGCTTATCATTTTCGTCAGATCATTATGCGTTCAACGATCTGCTTTCTACGTACTGCCTGCGCATGTGTCACAGTCTTATCACCTGGCCCGCATCCATGTCGTCAATTGATTGCATATCAAAAATTCCTGAAGTTGAAATCACGTCGAGGGAAAACCCGAAGAAAAAGAGACGCGAAAGAAATCAGAACAAGTTGTCCATCGCTGTTCAAAACGTTTACAACCACCAGCTGCCGAATAAATCGTATAACTTTTAAATATCTTTTTCTTGAACATTTTTTAAATAACTCTTGGACTTTTGTTTTTATTAAAAAGTAACTCAATATAAAATCGTCATATTTCTTTTCATTCGGACAATTTTTCAGAAGTGGGATGGATCTAAATGAGTGCACGGTGGTTGTTACCAAGGTTACCAAGAAAAAGCTTGGTAAATTGAAATTGGTAACCACCGGTAGTAAAAGTGAATTGATTGCGCGATTAAGACAGGCTGGCATCGAATCAATAGAATGCGAATCTGACAAATCTGCAAAGGGATCCGACACGGATGATGGAGATTCACAGCAGTTCTCGCCGATGTCGAATGAAGAAAATGTTGTGGGTAAGTTGAGGAATGACGTCAGCGTTCTCCAGCGTACCATGGAGTCGGTGTCTCATCAACTACAGTCTGTCCTGTATTCAACGCGGCCAGTAGTTCCAGGAGATTCGATAATGCAACAAATAAGTACAGCATCATGGACGCCGACTCGTTCGTACGAATTTTCACCGTTACCTAGCTCTGCGCCAGGGCAGTTGGCTATGTTGCCATATACACACACACAACCGTCCGCTCCTATTGTATGTGCACCGTCTTCAATTCAAGCAACATACACACACACAACCGTTCGCTCCTATTGTGTGTGCGCCGTCTTCAACTCAAGCAACATACACACACACACTACCGTTCGCTCCTATTTTGTGTGCGCTGTCTTCAACACAAGCAGCATATACACACGCAGAACCGTTCGCTCCTATTGTGTGTGCATCGTCATCTACGCAAGCGACATATGCAGACGCACAACCGTTCGTTTCTATTTCCGCTCCGTGTCAGTCGTATATTCCGAGTACACAAAATACAGTGCCGCGTTTTAATCAATTAAATGCTGGAAATCAATTAAATTTTAATCCTTTAATCAGGCATTATTGCCTGAGTTTAACCCGTCATGGGACAAGTCCCTTAACGCAAATCAATTTGTAAATCGGGTTCAAATGTAAAAAAACGCGTATCGCTGGGACGACCAGCCGGTTATTTTTGCAGTGCAGCAAAAACTCAGTGGCCTGCTAAGTACTGGTGCGATTCACAACAGTGTTTTTTTCGATTTCGAGAATATCGCTGACGTACACATAAAAATGGCTAAAATTAAACGTTGTGTAAGTGAAACGCGTGATACACAAGTGAGTATGTGTCGTGCAATCAACTTCTACGCGATATTAACAATTATTGTAACTACAACCTAGTTGTCGATGTTGAGAAAAATGTGCCAGTTGTGCTAAACAATAAAAATAATCTTTTAATCCTAACAATAAAACTAATATTACGGCGAATAAGTCAAATACTAGAAAAACGGATGACCCGATAGACAGAAGTGGTGTTCGGTGCTTCAACTGTGGTAAAAATGGCTATTTTTCGGCTAAGTGTCATGAACCGCAACGAAAAGAACGCACACATTGTTTAAAAACAACGCACAAGAGTAGCGCTTTTACACAACAATTAAAACCGAGTGTGAATCAAATTAAAAATTCTGTGCATCCGTCGTGTGATTCATATAGTGATATAACAAAACTCGTAAAAATAAATGGACTGGACGTTGTTTTGTTTATTGATCCGGGAAAAGCCAATATTCATTGGCGCGTAAATCTCTTGCCCGAAATCTCGGTACGCTTCAAAATATATCAAAAACACTCACTGGCATCGCGGGTGGTACTAACAAATGTACAGATAAAATAAACGTTAATATTGAAATTGACTACGAATTTTTTTCAACGGATCTTGAAAAAAGATCGGTGGAAGACGAGTTTATAACAGAAAGTGTTCTGTTAGGTCGTGATATTTTGTGCTGCGCGGGAAATCGTCTTATTATCGAAGGCGAAGACTGTCGTATCGAAAATATTGACAAAGTCAGAATCTCATCATAGCTAACGCACAAAGAAAAAAACGAAATTAAAAAAATCTTTCTTCCCGATGCCGTTGTTTTGCTAAAAATATCGACGAGTTGGGGAAATGCAACGTGGGTAAAATGAGCATTAAACTAAGCACCGACGTACCCATCAATCTAAAACCATACTGAGTCGCCTTCGCAAAATAGCCGATTATTGCTGAAATCATTGCTAGTCTGCTGAGAAACGATATTATACGTCCCTCGGAATCGTATAATATCGCATCTTCTGTTGTTCTAGTGAAAAAAAATATGGTGAACACAGACTACAGACTATGCGTAGATTACAGATTGCTGAACAAAGTCACCGTTAAAACACCTTTTCCAATGCCTATTATAGAGGAACAGTTTGCCCAGCTTCCTGGTAACTGATATTTTTCTACACTAGATTTGCGTATGGGTTACCACCAAATTGTAGTCGATGACGATTCGAAACAGTATACCGCATTTGTCACCACCGAAGGCCATTATGAGTACAACCGTATGCCGTTTGGTCTGGTCAACGCACCCGCAGTTTTCCAAAGAGTTATGAACAAAATTATTGCCGAATTCAATAATAGCGGAGTTTTGGCGTATTTGGATGACGTGATCAATGCAGTAAAACCGTTGACGAAGGTATAGCACGCCTGGACAGATTTTTAGGACTACTGTTAAAATGATTTAAATCTACGACTCGATAAATGTGAGTTTTTACTAACGGAATTAACATTTTTGGGCATATCATCAACTCGAATGGAACAACGCCTGGAAGTGACAAGGTTCGAGCTATTACAAACTTCAGACAAACTTCGAAGTAAGAAGATTCTTAGGTCTCACCGAATTCTTCAGAAAGTTTGTGTCGCAATACTCATTAATGAGCAAATCGTTGACAAAACTGCTACACAAAGATAAAGATTTTAGTTGGGAGATCGAGCAAGAAAACGCATTTAAGAGACTTACAGATATTTTGACGAGTAGCCCGTTACTCGCTCTATATGATTCGTCAGCGCAACACAAGGTTCATACGGACGCAAGTAGCATCGGTCTCGCATTGCTGCAAACACTGGACGGTAAGAATTTTCAACCTGTATTTTATTATAGTAGACATTGCCACGAAACTGAAAGTCGTTACCACAGCTACGAACTCGAGGTCCTCGTGGTCGAGTCGTTAGAGCGTTTTAGGATTTATCTTTTGGGCAAACCGTTTCAACTCATCACCAATTGTTCCGCTATCGCAAAAGTCAAGGAAAATAAGGAACTGAAACCGAAGATTGCAAGATGGTGGATGAAGATATTTGCATTCGACTTTGAAGCAGTTCACCGCCAGGGTAGTAGTCTTGCGCATGTAGACGCCCTAAGTCGTGCTCCCGATAACATTCCTAGCGAAGTTAAGCCGGCCGGTTTCATTTTTAATATTGCAGAAAATGTCGAAGACTGGGTGCTTACCATGCAACTGCAAGATAAAGATCACCGAGAGATCATGATCGTTTTAAAGGGTGAACTAAAAAATCCAGCAGTAAAACAGTTTAAGACCGACTATGTTCTATAAAATCATCGACTATATCGAAAAGAAGGAAAAGACGAAAAGTTTGTGGTACCTAAATCAGTCAGGTGGAGAATCATTCAACACTATCATGATAAAATGGGACACTTCAGCCTAGAGAAAACTCTACAACGTATAAAACAAACTTTCTGGTTCCCAAAAAAGCGAAAATTCGTAAAAGAATATATAAACGCATGTATTGAATGCTGCTATAATAAAGCTCGTTGAGGTAAGCCTGAGGGCCGATTACACTTCAATGACCCAGAACCGATTCCATTCCGTTTAATCCACATGGATCATCTTGGACCCTTTATCCGTTCACGAGAAAGTAACACTCACGTGCTAGCTATATCTGATGCTTTTAGCAAACTGCTCATCGTCAAGGCTGCAAAAAGTTCTAAGACAGGACCCGTACTCAATGCCTTGAATGAAATCACGAGCTATTTTGGGCTGCCGACGCGTATTGTCACTGATCGGGGCACTGCTTTCACATCGAAAGCGTTTGAGTCTTATTGTAACGAGAATAAAATTTACCATATCAAGACAGCAGTCCGTACTCCGAGAGCTAATGGACAAGTCGAGAGAGCAAATGGAATAATTTTGCCATATCTTCGAACAAAAACCGAACGACCGAGTGACTGGGACTTAACATGAGAGATCTCCAGTGGACGGTAAATTCTCAAGTAAATGCTACGACGGGTTTCACCCCAAACGAACTCGTGTTTGACTTCGAGCTGAAAAACATAGTGCAAAATCATCTCGTCGCAGCTATACAAGGCGATGAAAATACCGAAAATCATGAGCAGATGACCGCTAATCAGAAGAGAGAACAAACTATGATAAACACGAGACAATAACGAGAGAAATGGAAGAACCTTTTCGACCGCAAACACATCGAACCTCATGGTTATCATGAGAACGACTTGGTGGTAATACAAAATGAGCCAGCCGCCACCGGAGAATCACGTAAGTTGGAACCGAAATATAGAGGCCCATACATTGTTAGCCAAAATCTTGGAAATGACCACTACCTGATCAAAGACATATCGGGTTTGCGGATCACTTCACGTAAATTCTGCACAGTGTACGCATCAGAGCCTGAACCACAAAAAATCCTAGCCGAGGACGTTTTGAGGTCAGAATTGGCCGAATTGTCATCTACTCCTAAACATGCAACCAAGGGAAAAACCGAGAAACCGAAGAAAAAGAGACGCGAAAGAAATTAGAACAAGTTGTCCGTCGCCGTTCAAAAGTTTATAACTTTTAAATATCTTTTTCTTGAACATTTTCGAAATAACTCTTATACTTATGTTTTTATTAAAAAGTAACTCAATATAAAATCGTCGAATTTCTTTTCATTCGGACACCTATATAAAAAACTAAAGCGCCAACCCCAAAGGCACGATATAAGGCTTCGACTTAAAAAATTACGTATTATGATGCGTATTACAAACAAAGACTCCTATACGTCAAGGGTGACAGTAAAAATACATGGGAAGTTCTCAATGGGTTTTTTAATCGAAAACGCAAAACTGCAGTAGAGGAGTATTGGAAATGTCGATGGCTCAATCCTGCACGACCACATAGAGGTGGTAAACTCGCTAAAAAAAGCTTTTGTTCAACTAGAATCATAGCATCTGAAGTCCAACGTTATGACGATGACGATATTAACGCGTTTGGAACGCTCACTGCCGCGCGAGAAACATTTCACTTTAATGAAGTTTGCACTGCACAGAAAACTTTGAAAATATAATCCTCGAATTGAAGATCCACAAAGCAATGGGCTTGTTTATTGATCCGGGAAAAGCCAATATTCATTGGCGCGTAAATCTCTTGCCCGAAATCTCGGTACGCTTCAAAATATATCAAAAACACTCACTGGCATCGCGGGTGGTACTAACAAATGTACAGATAAAATAAACGTTAATATTGAAATTGACTACGAATTTTTTTCAACGGATCTTGAAAAAAGATCGGTGGAAGACGAGTTTATAACAGAAAGTGTTCTGTTAGGTCGTGATATTTTGTGCTGCGCGGGAAATCGTCTTATTATCGAAGGCGAAGACTGTCGTATCGAAAATATTGACAAAGTCAGAATCTCATCATAGCTAACGCACAAAGAAAAAAACGAAATTAAAAAAATCTTTCTTCCCGATGCCGTTGTTTTGCTAAAAATATCGACGAGTTGGGGAAATGCAACGTGGGTAAAATGAGCATTAAACTAAGCACCGACGTACCCATCAATCTAAAACCATACTGAGTCGCCTTCGCAAAATAGCCGATTATTGCTGAAATCATTGCTAGTCTGCTGAGAAACGATATTATACGTCCCTCGGAATCGTATAATATCGCATCTTCTGTTGTTCTAGTGAAAAAAAATATGGTGAACACAGACTACAGACTATGCGTAGATTACAGATTGCTGAACAAAGTCACCGTTAAAACACCTTTTCCAATGCCTATTATAGAGGAACAGTTTGCCCAGCTTCCTGGTAACTGATACTTTTCTACACTAGATTTGCGTATGGGTTACCACCAAATTGTAGTCGATGACGATTCGAAACAGTATACCGCATTTGTCACCACCGAAGGCCATTATGAGTACAACCGTATGCCGTTTGGTCTGGTCAACGCACCCGCAGTTTTCCAAAGAGTTATGAACAAAATTATTGCCGAATTCAATAATAGCGGAGTTTTGGCGTATTTGGATGACGTGATCAATGCAGTAAAACCGTTGACGAAGGTATAGCACGCCTGGACAGATTTTTAGGACTACTGTTAAAATGATTTAAATCTACGACTCGATAAATGTGAGTTTTTACTAACGGAATTAACATTTTTGGGCATATCATCAACTCGAATGGAACAACGCCTGGAAGTGACAAGGTTCGAGCTATTACAAACTTCAGACAAACTTCGAAGTAAGAAGATTCTTAGGTCTCACCGAATTCTTCAGAAAGTTTGTGTCGCAATACTCATTAATGAGCAAATCGTTGACAAAACTGCTACACAAAGATAAAGATTTTAGTTGGGAGATCGAGCAAGAAAACGCATTTAAGAGACTTACAGATATTTTGACGAGTAGCCCGTTACTCGCTCTATATGATTCGTCAGCGCAACACAAGGTTCATACGGACGCAAGTAGCATCGGTCTCGCATTGCTGCAAACACTGGACGGTAAGAATTTTCAACCTGTATTTTATTATAGTAGACATTGCCACGAAACTGAAAGTCGTTACCACAGCTACGAACTCGAGGTCCTCGTGGTCGAGTCGTTAGAGCGTTTTAGGATTTATCTTTTGGGCAAACCGTTTCAACTCATCACCAATTGTTCCGCTATCGCAAAAGTCAAGGAAAATAAGGAACTGAAACCGAAGATTGCAAGATGGTGGATGAAGATATTTGCATTCGACTTTGAAGCAGTTCACCGCCAGGGTAGTAGTCTTGCGCATGTAGACGCCCTAAGTCGTGCTCCCGATAACATTCCTAGCGAAGTTAAGCCGGCCGGTTTCATTTTTAATATTGCAGAAAATGTCGAAGACTGGGTGCTTACCATGCAACTGCAAGATAAAGATCACCGAGAGATCATGATCGTTTTAAAGGGTGAACTAAAAAATCCAGCAGTAAAACAGTTTAAGACCGACTATGTTCTATAAAATCATCGACTATATCGAAAAGAAGGAAAAGACGAAAAGTTTGTGGTACCTAAATCAGTCAGGTGGAGAATCATTCAACACTATCATGATAAAATGGGACACTTCAGCCTAGAGAAAACTCTACAACGTATAAAACAAACTTTCTGGTTCCCAAAAAAGCGAAAATTCGTAAAAGAATATATAAACGCATGTATTGAATGCTGCTATAATAAAGCTCGTTGAGGTAAGCCTGAGGGCCGATTACACTTCAATGACCCAGAACCGATTCCATTCCGTTTAATCCACATGGATCATCTTGGACCCTTTATCCGTTCACGAGAAAGTAACACTCACGTGCTAGCTATATCTGATGCTTTTAGCAAACTGCTCATCGTCAAGGCTGCAAAAAGTTCTAAGACAGGACCCGTACTCAATGCCTTGAATGAAATCACGAGCTATTTTGGGCTGCCGACGCGTATTGTCACTGATCGGGGCACTGCTTTCACATCGAAAGCGTTTGAGTCTTATTGTAACGAGAATAAAATTTACCATATCAAGACAGCAGTCCGTACTCCGAGAGCTAATGGACAAGTCGAGAGAGCAAATGGAATAATTTTGCCATATCTTCGAACAAAAACCGAACGACCGAGTGACTGGGACTTAACATGAGAGATCTCCAGTGGACGGTAAATTCTCAAGTAAATGCTACGACGGGTTTCACCCCAAACGAACTCGTGTTTGACTTCGAGCTGAAAAACATAGTGCAAAATCATCTCGTCGCAGCTATACAAGGCGATGAAAATACCGAAAATCATGAGCAGATGACCGCTAATCAGAAGAGAGAACAAACTATGATAAACACGAGACAATAACGAGAGAAATGGAAGAACCTTTTCGACCGCAAACACATCGAACCTCATGGTTATCATGAGAACGACTTGGTGGTAATACAAAATGAGCCAGCCGCCACCGGAGAATCACGTAAGTTGGAACCGAAATATAGAGGCCCATACATTGTTAGCCAAAATCTTGGAAATGACCACTACCTGATCAAAGACATATCGGGTTTGCGGATCACTTCACGTAAATTCTGCACAGTGTACGCATCAGAGCCTGAACCACAAAAAATCCTAGCCGAGGACGTTTTGAGGTCAGAATTGGCCGAATTGTCATCTACTCCTAAACATGCAACCAAGGGAAAAACCGAGAAACCGAAGAAAAAGAGACGCGAAAGAAATTAGAACAAGTTGTCCGTCGCCGTTCAAAAGTTTATAACTTTTAAATATCTTTTTCTTGAACATTTTCGAAATAACTCTTATACTTATGTTTTTATTAAAAAGTAACTCAATATAAAATCGTCGAATTTCTTTTCATTCGGACACCTATATAAAAAACTAAAGCGCCAACCCCAAAGGCACGATATAAGGCTTCGACTTAAAAAATTACGTATTATGATGCGTATTACAAACAAAGACTCCTATACGTCAAGGGTGACAGTAAAAATACATGGGAAGTTCTCAATGGGTTTTTTAATCGAAAACGCAAAACTGCAGTAGAGGAGTATTGAAAATGTCGATGGCTCAATCCTGCACGACCACATAGAGGTGGTAAACTCGCTAAAAAAAGCTTTTGTTCAACTAGAATCATAGCATCTGAAGTCCAACGTTATGACGATGACGATATTAACGCGTTTGGAACGCTCACTGCCGCGCGAGAAACATTTCACTTTAATGAAGTTTGCACTGCACAGAAAACTTTGAAAATATAATCCTCGAATTGAAGATCCACAAAGCAATGGGCGCCGACCAAATACCTAACATTATAAAAATCTCATCCAGACTCTGAGCGGAAGTATTGAAGCACCTTTTTTCTACAATAATAAAAACTGGTGTGACCCTTATAAAATGAAATTGCAGAAAGTCTTTCCCATATTTAAAGGCGGCGAAAAACAAAACCCAAAGAACTATAGACCAATTGTAGTCCTGCCAATTCTTAACAACGTTGTGCAGAAAATGATGAAACAACAAATTGCAGTCTATATTGACAGAATCGGCTTGCTGTACAAACATCAGTATGGTTTTCGTTACAAGCGCAGCAAGCATTTATTCTAGCCGTAGAGGACATATGCGCAAATCTTGATACTGATATTCCTGAACCTTCAAAAAGTATTCGAATGCGTCGACCATGAAGTGCTAATAAAAAAACTAATATTTGCTGGATTTAATCCAGATGCCCTCAACTTCCCAGCAAAAACTTCGCTCACATGTAATGTCTAAAATAATCTAATCATAAAAAAACATCAATAATCACTTACTTTCTGGCTTATAGAATGCATTAATTTAACATAGGCATGTCATTGGCAGTAAGCGATTGAAATTTCTTATACCAGAGAAGCACTTATTTAAATGTTTAGCAAAGGCAGATAGATAATATCTTACAATAATTTATATTTGTTTATTTAATTATATGGCGGTTTTCTAGACTTCCCAAAAATCAACCTTTTATTAAATTCCTCTTTACTTGATTCTTACAAAGAACAAAGGTAAACAAATGTTATTATGAGGCATTACAGTCTGCATTACTCAAAAAAAAAAAGTAATAGCATTTTGGGATTTAAGAATTATGTAATACATTAAATAAGCGAATATTAAGTAAAGGCATTACAGAATTTTGAAAATGTTTTGCTGGGTTAATGCGAAGCTATCTGGCTGACCGACAACAGTTTATAGTGAACGGAAAAAGTTATAGCTCTCTGGAAACCTGCCGCTTTGGGGTGCCTCAAGGAAGCGTCTTAGGACCATTGCTTTTCCTCATCTTTATCAACGACATTTATGACAAATTAAAATGGGAAGTAATTCTTGTTTGCTGATGACATCGCCTTGTTTTATCCACCCTACTCACGACTTGCATTGAAGACACATATTGAACATGATGTATCAATTTTGACTGAATTTTTTCGATATAATCACATCTCAATGAATGCTGATAAAACACAATTTATCATATTCTCGCCGCGACGCAAGACAGTTGAAAATTGTGTCCTCAACATCAATGGCATAGAAGTTGTAGAGAAGACAAGCGTATACAGCTTTACAGCCCGTCATTCGGAGATATCTTGCCAGTCTCGTCTCTCCATGAGAACCTTACTCTTTGTAATTTTTATAAATGACATCTCGAAATGTTTCCATACTGCTCAATTTCTCCTTTATGCTGATGATCTTAAGGTGTTCCATAAGGTTGGAAGTTATTTGGATGCTACTAGTCTTCAGTCCGATCTAAATGTTTTTTCTTGGTTCAAATTGAAAACTATCGCTTAATCTCGGTAAATGTTACATTGTTTGTTACTATAAACTACATTCCCCAATTTTATTTGATTACGCATTTGATAATTCTAAATTAATTAGACTATCAGAAATTCGAGACTTGGGTTTAATTTTTTATTCAGGTTCAAGTTTTAGTTCTCATTTTATCCCCAAAGCATATTTTCTTTTAGCTTTTCTTAGGCGCAATAGTGTAGGATTTGTTAGCTCTTACACTAAAAACTTTATAAAGGGTGGTTAAATTTTAAGGGCCGATGTTGAATGTGAACCACACCTAAACGTTAAGTTTTTTTCTGCATTTCATTTGACATTTCTCAATTTCAAACTAACTTAATTTGAACTATGGAAAGATACACAATCGAGCAACGCGTTAAAGTTATTCAGGCTTATTATGAAAATGGGCGTTCAAATCAAAATGCATATCGCGCACTTTCGGTCAATTAAATCGTCCAAATTTGCGTACAATCGGAAAATCGTGCAAAAATTTGACCAAACCGGCTCTGTAGGAGATGTGAAAACACCAGTGCATGCTCGTACAGCTCGTACTGCAGAAAATATAAATATGCAGAAAAGATTTTTTTCGGTCAATTAAATCGTCCAAATTTGCGTACAATCGGAAAATCGTGCAAAAATTTGACCAAACCGGCTCTGTAGGAGATGTGAAAACACCAGTGCATGCTCGTACAGCTCGTACTGCAGAAAATATTGCTGCTGTTCGCGATAGTTGAAGAGCCGTCCACCTCAACTCGTCGTCGTGGTTTCAACAGGACGGTGCCACTTGCCACACAGCTAACGAAACAATGGCTCTTTTCACGACAAATTCAATGGCCGTGTTATCTCACGTGGTGGCGATGTCAATTGGCCGCCAAGATCATGTGATTTGACACCTTTGGACTTCTTTCTTTGGGGTTATTGAAAGAAAAGGTGTACGTCGATAAGCCAGCCAGCAACAATTCAAGAGCTAAAGGAAGAGATAATTCGGCACATTAACGGCATAGAACCTCACTTATGCCTCAGCGTCATCGAAAACTTGGACCATCGGATGGAGGTGTGCCGCCGAGGTCGTAGCGGCCAATTGGCTGATATTTTGTTCCATACATAATTGAACCATACCAATATTATCATAATAAAAACAAATGACAATAATTTCCTAAATAGTTTGTTTTATTCAAAATCAACATCGGCCCTTAAAATTTAACCACCCTTTATCTTACCAGCCGTATGTAAGAACGCAACCTCTCTAGATTTATTCAGACGAGAATTGAAGAAATATCTTCTGAACTTAATTTAATTTAAAACTATCCATATGTAAATATTGTAAAAACTGCACATATAAAGGTATTAACGTGAATTATAATGTGCCAACGTAGTATGCTCCTTCAAAGCTCTTAATCTGAGCAATGGAGCTCAATGTAACCAACAATGAATGAAGGACCTACTAAAGTTTTTTAAGCGGAAAACCCCTGTAATAAAAGTTTTATATTTAAGCTACGGGTTTTTTTAGATAAATTTTGTTTTTACATCTATATATATATAAAATTGTAAAAAAAAAAATCTGTACATGAAATATTTTTTTGAAATTCTTTTTGCGATGGCCGTTTTGAATACCGCTGAGTCCGAAAATCGCATTTTTAAAATTTTTGTCTGTCTCTCTGTCTGTTAAATTTGTACGATAACGCGAAAACCACTGGATGGATTTATATGAAACTTGGCATCTAGGTTCCTTATATCCTCGGTCAACATATAGGCTACTTTTTATCCAGGAGAAAAAGGTTGGATCTGGTAGGGGGCGCTGCGATCGGGTTCCAGTCATTCTTTTTTTTAGCTTATCTCCGAAACCGTTCGTTCATCCGATTTGCATGAAAATTTGTATATAGAGGTTTTCGGATACGGTGAGTTTTTATGGCTTATATACACCGTTCTATCTCGAACACCAGAGGGCGCTGTAGTACAAATATTCTAAAATACGTCAAAAAACTCCTTAGTCGTTTATACGATTTGCATTAAAGTTGGTAGTTTTCGGAAACGGTGAGTTTTCATGACTTATAAACTAGGTTCTATCTTGAACACCAGAGGGTGCTGTAGTACAAATATTTTCAAAAAGTCGAAAAAGTCCAAAACCGTTTATCCGATTTGCATGAAATTTAGCATGTAGAGGTTTTCGGACACGCTGAGTTTTTTTGACTTATTTACTCTTTTCTCTCTCCAACACCAGAGGGCGCTGTGTACAAATATTTTGAAAAACCTCGAAAAACTCCTAAGCCGTGCATCCGAATTGCATGGAAATTGGAAAACAGGGGTTTTCTGATACAGTGAGTGTTTTGGACTTATCCTTTTTGTGCTATCTTGAAAACCAGAGGACGCTTTAGTACAAATCTTAGGAAATCGATTTCAAAATCATCCGATTTGGATGAAAATTTGTAAATAGCGATTTTCGAGTACGGCAAGGGTTCTGGTGTTATATTTTTCTTCTCTTTCTCGAAACTAGATGGCGCTGTTTTACAATTTGTACGAGTGCATGTTATTAAACTGTTCCTTAACGGCTGCACTGATTTTGATGAAATTTTTTGTGTGTATTTGAGTGGATCCCTGAATGGTTCAGATTCACAATTTGGCCCGGTAGGTGGCGCTGCGATCTTGTTTAAGGCATTTTGTTTTTGTAGTTTATCTCCGAAACCGTTCATCCGATTTGCAAGAAAATTTGTATATAGAGGTTTTCGGATACGGTGAGTTTTTATAGCTTTTCTACTCTGTTCTATCTTAAACACCAGAGGGCGCTGTGTACAAATATTTAAAAAAAACTTCTAAGCTGCTTATCCGATTTTCATGAAAATTGGTTTTGTAACATGGTGACTGTTTTGGACTTATCTTTTATGTACTACATATATCGAACACCAGAGGGCACTATAGTACAAATATCTTAAGAAATCATGAAAAAGTAGAAAGCCGATCATCCGATTTGGATGAAAAATTTTATTAAAGAATTTTCGTGTACGGCAACTGTTCTGGCGTTATCTCTTTTGCTCTGTCTCGAAAAGTAGAGAGCGCTGTTGTACAATTTGTACGTGTGTATGTTATTAAACTGTTCCTAAACGGCTGCACCGATTTTGATGAAATTTGTTGTGTGTGTTTAAGTGGATCCCTGGATGATTCAGATTCGCAATTGGACCTGGTAGGTGGCGGTGCGATCGGGTGTCACGAATTTTGTCATTATAGTTTGTCTCCGAAACCATTCATCCGATTTACATGAAAATTTGTATTTAGGGGTTTACGGGTACGGTAGTTTTTATGACTTATCTATTTTGTTCTGTATTGAACACCAGAGGGCACTGCAGTACAAATGTTTTAAAAATGTCGAAAAACTCCTAGCTGTACATCCGATTTGCGTGAACATTTTTACATAGGAGTTTTCGGATACGGTGGGTATCTTGGACTTTTTTTCTACGCTATTTTAAACACCAGATGGTGCTGTAGTAGAAATCACTTAAGAAATCGTAAAACACTCAAAAACCGCTCATCCGATTTAGATGAAAATTTCTATATAGGATATATAGGATTTGATTATCGAGTATGAAAAGGGCTTTGGCGTTATTTTTTTATTCTATCTCGAAAACCAGAGGGCTCTGTTGTACAAATACCGCAAAAAACTCAAAACAACTCATCTGATAAGCATGATTTTTATAAGTGGTTTTCGGGTACGGTGAGTCTCTTGGCGCTATGTATTTTGCTATATCTTGAATCCCAGATGGCGCTGTGCTACAAAATACAGTAAGGCGTAGCGCGAAGGGTGATAAATATCTTCTTTTCTTCTTTATGTGTATTTATATTCCACTTTCTTTTTTTACAAATCAGGACAGCTGATGCCGAATTCTGTGGTATTTGAGTACGCATCAACATATGAACACAAGTCACTTGCGTCGTAAGTTGGCGTTGTTTTGACATTTCAATTTCTATTTTCAATGCTTATTTAATTTTTTTTCCAGTTTCTCGCGAATTGCCAATAATTCGTTTTTGCTCTGATTTTTTAAAAAATGTGCAATCTATCGAATACAATATAAGACTTGAAAATATATTTTTGCAAGCGATCGGCGGCACTTTTTCTCATAATTTTTCTCATAATTTTCAGATGTTGAAGCTACATTTTGTTCATTTCGCCGAAGTTACCGGTTTGAAAGACGCCCACAAAATTCATTCAAAAGTTTGTGAAAAGTTTTTCAAATTGACGAATGAAATCGAAAAATATTTATATCAACTCCCGAGTTAAGCCGGGTATTCAGCTAGTTATAATTATATATGTTTCGAAGAAAAGTTTTTGAATTTTTGGATAACAAATCTTCAACCAAATATTTTAGCAGAAATTCGTAGTTTAATAAGATACCTTATATATGCGGTGGACACAATTTTTCAAAGCTTGTTCATCTGAAAAAGAAAAAGCTTTTGATCGAAGGTTTTAGAAAAATTGTGATTTTACCAAAATGGCAGCTAAAAAAGTGATTTTTGACTAAAAAAGGTCATTGTTTTTAGGTTATAAAAAAATAAATATTTCTGTAAAACAAAAATCGAACGATCAAAAGTACGATCGGTACTTAATACAAATATTTGCTTAATAAGTTAAATAAATTTGGTAGTGATCCTTGTCATAGTTTTCGAGTAATGCTGTCCACCGGTTTCAAACAGCCTTTTCGAGAAAGTTTAAGAAGTAGTTTATTTAGGTATACATGAATTTTTTTCCACTTGCATTTAAATTTAAAAATTTCGGCGCAAAAGAAATGAGGTTTGGTGCCTGGTGTATTTTTTGTACTTTTTTTTTAATTTCGGTGGCACCAAATGTGTCTTAGCTTAAAAAAATACACTTGAGTGTATGAGTACACTGAGTCTTCTATTCGGACGATTGTGCTTATAACTACAACAATTTTTATTTAATTGACTCAAAACTATCTGAGAATATTTTTAAGATGTTATTTAATCATTTATTTATTTATTATTAGAAAAATAATCAAACAATAGTTATTTTACAAAATTTAAGGAGCACTAGCATCCCGGGCTTTCGACTCGCTGGTTTATTATAACTAGGCTACAATAAAATTACATTAAAATTTTATTAAGAAAAAGAACTAGATGTAAATAGTATATGGAAACATACATGAAAAAAGAAAAAATTTATAGTTAAATCAATGTTTTTAAGTTTGCTTTAAGTAAGAAATCTGATATTATTTTGATATTTCTATTGTAGTAAATTTTAGGCAATCAGGTTTTTGGTTTGGAAAAATACTGTCTCTTGTGTTTTCTCTTGTATGTAATTGTATTAAGATGTGAGCAAAAATCGAGTAGATGATTTACGGTTAGAGGCGACGAAGAGCAATAGATGCATGATGATGGGTTGGAGCCATTTAGCCGATGGGAATGCGTTGCAATTGTTTGCCCAATACGAAGACTGACAAATGCTTTAATATCATTGCAGCGGGCGGAGGGAGGATAAAAGGGTTTATTTCTGTTTTCGTTGCATAACTTGTAGTGGTTATGCAATTCATTCCATTTCCTGCTGTGTATCTTTTTTTGATGTTTTCCGATGAGATGGTTGATATCCTTTCTTTCGATGGAGTCACAACAGTAAAAGCGGCTCCTTAGCAGCGAGCTTAGCTCTTGTCAGCCAATTCATTGCCAACGATACTAACATGACCTGGGATCCACATTACTTTATTTTCTATTATTTTGCTTCGGATGTTTGATATCAGATCCGATTTGTATGAGGTATGAAGCAGAGATGTTATCGTCGACATGCTGTCAGAACAGATGATTGTTTTCATATTGGGATTATCAACCATAAAATCGATTGCTTCTAGTATGGCAGTAGCTTCTGTTGTAAATGCCGAACAGAAAGAAGGCAAGATACCAAGTTTCAAGGTCCGAATTGTCGACAACAGCAAAGGAGGCGTTATGGGCAGACTTGGATCCGTCTGTGAATACAAAATTCCATTCGGGGTGGAGTGGAGCCGTGCACTCAGCAAACAGACGCAGGTAATCGCTGGAACTAGTAGTACTTTTTGGATACTTCGCTAGATTGACAATAAACGAAGGTTCGGTCAAATTCCAAGGTGGAGAGCTAGGTGGCGACCGGAGTTTTGGTACAAAAAAAATGCCGTGATCCTGAGCTTGTAGAATGCATCTGCTTATAGTAGATTTGCGTTTACGATTTGATTTATTTTGTTTGTTTTTAATTGATTCGTAAAGCAAACTGTTGCTACACACAAGTAGTTTTGTTATGAGTTTTTGAGTTGCATGTACAATCCTTGCATCGATGGAGGGAAGACCAGCTTCAGCCAAAATAAAATCGGTAGGTGATTTGGGAAAGGCACGGATACTTGGTCTTACAGAGGTGTAATATGGAGCTTTAAATAATTTAATATTTCTCTTCGCGCAGTTACCGTAAATCGCAAGTCCGTAGTCAATTTTAGATAGAATTAAAGCTCTAGTAACATTAATAAGAGAAGGTGTATGTATTAAACAGAGTTTTGATGAAAGATACTTAATTATGTTACGTTTTTAAATACGTACAATGTTCTTTAAATGTTAATCTCTTATCGAATAAAATGCCCAAAAACTTCAGTTTATTTGTATTTACAATATTAACATTGTTGTATACTAAATTTAAGCTAGTACATTTATGTTTTCTACATATATGGAAAGTTTTACATTTTTCAAAAGAAATATTAGCTCCTGAACAATTCGACCATTTCGTTATATCAGAAAGGATATCCAAGAAATTTTTCTTAACTAAATTTAAGTTATTTTGTTTAGAGAAAAGTAAAATATTATCGGCGTATATTATGTGTGAAATATTCTTATACTTTGAAATAATAAGACTTAACTCATTAAATGCTATTATAAACAAAATACCCGAAAGAGGAGACCCCCTGAGGTATTCCGTTGTGGAGTTCATAAAAATTTGAGAATGTGTTATTTAGGTTAGTTGTAAATTTACGATTTGTTAAAAATGATTTATTAAAGTAAAAGAACTGCTTGTTCTGTAAAGAACATTGTTGTTGTGGCAACCTGTTGCTTCATGAAATACTTGGCATAAAGCTCAAAAATGTTAATTAAAAAAATTAATTTTTTTAAGAATTGCTTAAAACTAAATAGAAATTAATAAATGCCACAATTTTCATGTAAAAGAATTTTTCACCGATTCTCCATTTTTCAAGTTGGCGTAAAACTATATGTGCACCGACCCTATCAAATGCCTCCTCAAAGTCAAGGCTCAAAGTTGAAACATGGTTTCTATTGGAAAGAGCGTGTAAAGCAAAGTTTTCGAAATAGAGAAGGACATCCATTGTACCCCGTCCTTCTTTAAAAGCAGTTTGATGTGGGCTTATCAGATTGTGTTTCAAAGCAAACCACATGGTTCGCTTTGAGACTATTTTTTCAATTACTTTTCCCATACAACAAAGTAGTGAGATAGGTTGTATCCCATAACTTCGGTTGCAGGCTGATTTGACTTGGGAATAGGTAGGGCAACTGCGTTTTTCCAAACTTGTGGGTAGATTCCATGATTCAAGATATTGTTGTACAACCGGATGAGTCTTTTTTTAACTATGAATGGCAAATGTTTCAACATTGGGTACGATATTCTGTCTAAGCCAGGAGTTTTACCTGACATTGAAGTCAGCTCGAATTCGGGAAATGTTATCTCAGACTAAATAATTGTTGACAAGGAGTTCAAGTTGTTGTACCCCTTTCCCAAGTATGACGTTTTTGTTAGAAACAAGTGTTGTGGAAATTTGAGTCGCGTGAATTTTTTGACCATACTGAAGAAAAATGATTGCAAATATCTTTTGAATTAAAAATCGGTCCACTAGTGCTATTTATAAAGTTTATTGTTCTTTGGGTAAAAGATCTTTGACCAAACTTTTTTAGTGCTTGTTTGCGGGTTAATAGGCTCTGTTAGCTGCTCTAAGCTTTTTCTTTTCGCTTCTTTAGATTTTTTGCGAAATAGCGTATTTGCTTTCTTGTACATTAACAAATTTAAGTCGGATCTCGTTCTCCTAAACACCGTCCAAAGCCGTTGTATATCATTTCTTAATTTAGAGAGCTCAAAAGACCAATATAGAACGACGTTTTTGTATAGTTTGTAAGAAACTTGGGTAATGCTGAAGTGCGCTGATGTGCGTATTATTTTTGTAATCATGGCCGTATCCTTGTTAATGTTGGAAGAGATGGGGAATCTATTGGATAAGCCATCTGCTATTGTTTGGAATTTTTGCCAGTCAGCTTTGTCAGTAAGGATATTAGATTTAGCAGTACCTCTGTTGGTTGGGTGAGTGGAAAGTTTGGTGACGATGGGAAAGTGATCGCTACTATACAAGTCATCTAAAGTTTGGCTGCTTAATTTGGGAGCAATAATTGTTGAGCTGAGAGTTAAATCAATGTGCGTAAAGGAATTATGTGTAGAGAAATGTGTAGGTGCACAATCATTTAATGCTATCAGGTCTTCCAAGAGAATGTCTTCCAAAATTTTTCCTCTTCTGTTTGAATTTGGAGATCCCAAAGAGGGCTCCAGGCGTTAAAATCGCCTACTATTATGAGAAGTGTTGTTACTGAGGCTATAATGTTCTGCAATTCCCTTAGGGAGAAAGATTGTTGTGGTGCAATATATATTAAAACGATTGTAAATTTAAAACCTATATTAATTTCAATACAAATTGTGGCAATACTAGACTGTATAGAGATAAGTTTATGAGGAATGTCTTTTTTGACTAAAGCAGCAATACCTTGTTTGCTTGTGGTATTTTCTGGTAAGTTGAAGAAATAACTTTCTGCAGCTGTTTTGTTTGCAGCTATATGAGTATCCTGAAGAGAAATAAAACTCGGTGATTTTTCTTTTATAAGAGTTTCTAATTCAGTGTAATTATTATAAAAGCCTTTGATATTCCATTGTAAAATGTTGAACAATACAGAACAATGGAGATATTAAAATATATAAGTAGAGAAGAGGGAAAAGAAATGAAAAATATTGAATAATTCAAGAGTTCTATGTATCATCGCTTTCTTCGGATAAGATCATTTCGTGATGCTTATATATTTCTGACTCAGTTGGTGGAGCAAAATTAGCCAAGCCAGGCGAAAATGTGTTTGAGAGTGTTTGCAAATTTGTTGTCATGTGTGTTTCGAAGTCATCAGAAGAGTAGTGTGTTAAGTCAATTTTAGGCGTGTGTTCTTTTTCAAAGTTTTCTTGCGAGTTGAATTTTATATTAAGAGACTTTGAATCGGGAAGAGTATTATATTGTATATTTGGAGACGAGGTGTTGCTAGCTGCGCTTAGTATAGCTGAGAAAGGTGGAGGTGAAGTGCTGCTTACGGTAGAAACAGGTTTTGTTTGAATTTGTTTTTCTGTGATCTTCTTTACCGAGGTGGATGGCTGACTGGTATGAGTTTTTATAGCGTTGGATAGTTTGTTGGCTGATGGTTTTTGATTTTCTTTTAGAGTGGAGGAAAAAGAGTTCCTAGAGAGCGTGGGGTGCAGATTTATATATGTTCAATGCATCACGCCTTGAACATTTATTTTGTGTTTTTATTTTCAAAATTTGCTTCGACTGTATCGTTACCTTAATATAGAAAGGCCCTAACTCATTTTTTTTTACATTATAGGAGAAGAAAAAAACTTGATAAAAAACAAAGTTCTGCAATTTCTACAGTAAAAAGAATTGTAACATCGCTACATCACTTATAGTTTTCAACAAAAAAATTGATTTACAAAAAATTCGAAACTACAGAATTTCATTTTTTATTAAGTTTTCTCCTTCTCTTATTGACTTAGGGCCTTTTGAGATAGGGCCTTTCTATATTAAGGTAGCGGTATGTACTTAGGACATGTGTTTGATGAAGATGGGTGCTCAGCCAAGCAATTGGCACAAAAAATGCGGGGGGGAGGGGGGGAAGAAGGTACTACACCGCTTGGCTGTATGGCGAAGAAGTTGGCATAACTTACATCTTATTGGGTTTGGATAATAAGGTTTGACGTGAGCAAAACGTAAGAAGCACAACTCCACTTGGGCGGTTTGTTCCATCTACAAATTTTGTAATCTTATACACAGAAGTCACCCCTTGGTCTTTCATATTATCAATTATTTCTTTCTCGGAAACATCATTGAGGCATGGGGCATAGATAGTGCCTTTAGAAGAATTAAGATTTTCTTGAAATTTTACTTGGACTTTACATATACCAATAAGCGATTTAGTTGAAATGAATTTTTGAGCGATTTGAGGATTTTTTTATTAGAAGTAGGAGATTATCATCGCGTAACTCCGAAATAGAAATTATTTCTTTACTAATAGCTTCCAGAGCTTTGTGCACAGCGAAGCAGGAATATTTAGATAACGGTTTGTTGGAGTCGGCCGAAGTGATAGTAATAAATTTGGGAATATCTTTTTTAACTTGAGGTAGTTCTGGAAAAATAAATGGCACGTATGAATGTTTTTTCCTTTTACTTTGGGGGCTTGAGGCAAGCAAAGCAAACCTGTTGTCTACGAGTTTAGGTGGCCCGGGGGCCATTATTCAGCTGGGCTTATGCATGAGAATACAAAACTTTCGATTGAGCGCGATAAAAGAAAAAAACTATGAAGCTTTAATAGGTTATGCAGCGAAAGTAGAGCGCAACAAAATAACGAAATAGTACCGATGGTAAGCGAAAACACGTCCACTCAGAGAGAATAGCAGTCCAAGACTGTTTTTAAGATGTTATACACTCGAAAAATGTAAGAAAAAAATTTGAGTTTTGGTCGCCGAAAAACTATAGTATGCCCTTAAACCTTGTAAATAAATAAATAAAAAAACTCTTAATTAAAAACAATAGCAATAGCTCTTGTCAATATTTTAGAGTTGTCATTCACTGCTCTATTGCAATAATTTGTTCTATTTGCTTCAAGATATGAGTAAAACTTAAAAAAAACAAAACCAATAACGGTAAATCCTTTCAACAGATGCAATATTGAAAAAAGCTTGTAAAAACACTTTGTTGACAGTAAAATTTCTAAGTGATTTAAGTTTTTGTTGCTTTTGCTGCTGCTAGTTTTTTTTCTCTTTTTTTTACCACTACATTTTTAGGTCTGTTTCCATACACATTGTCAAGTTAAAGTCGAGTTAAGTTCAGTTTAAGTAAATTGAATTTTGACAATAGTGTCAAAAGTACGGAAACGACTTCTAGCTAGTTTCAAACACGAAAGCAGCTGTTTGGGAATAATTGTACTTTAGAGCCCAAGCTCAAATATTTTTTTTTATTTTTATTAGATGTATATGGGCCTTCTAAACCTAACGCTGCAATAAATTTGCCCGCTCTTGTATGATTTACGAGATAAAAATCGTGAAAGTTTGAAAATTCAGTGCAATTTTTTAAGTGTTTGGAAGATGGAAACAGAAAAATCGAGCGAAATGGCCAAAATAGTCTTTTTTTTGTGATAAAATTGTTTGCCCTGTTAAATGTTGTTTTGAACATTCCGTACAATGGCTAATCATCTTACCGTAAAAAAAAAAAAACAATTTTGATCATTTTACTGCGAGTTTTTCAGTTTCCAGCTGCCACACACTTAAAAAAATTGCACTGAATTTTCAAACTTTCACGATTTTCATCTCGTAAGCCATACGAGAGCGGGCAAATTTTATTGCACCATTAGGCATATGAGGCCCATATACATCTAATAAAAAAAATATTTGAGGTTGGGCTCTAAAGTACAATTATGCCACTTTTACATAAATTTTACATTGTTGTACACATCCTACACTAATTCAGATATAAATCAAAGAGAAAAATAGGGTCTAATGCCAACAGTTTAATTTGGCAATTTTGTTTAAATATATATGAAGTTGGGGTGTAACTTTCAGTAAAATCGGTCCAGAACCTTACACTTACACTTATTGCGAGAGATTTTCTTTGTTAAAAGTTAATCATACAGATTTCATTCAGTAGAATATTTTTGTTAAACATTAAACAAGACTTACAAAATACTATGCACCTAAGGAAAATAAAAATCTGAAGTAGTGATGTAGACCGAATCAAGTATCCAATGTTTAGTATTGGATAACCGCTTCATGGTTAAATATACCTTGAACCGCTTCATGGTAGAATAAGACAAGGTAGTGTTTGTAGTTAAAATTATCTCTTGTGCTGGGTACCGCACCTGCCAAAACCAGGTTTTTACGAATAAAAGCAAAACAAATAACAAAATTTCCAGATTATGATATTATATGTGTTTGACAGCTGCGGTACCCACCGCTCCGAGACGACACTACCTTGTTAAATATACCTTGGAACCGCTTTAGTCATGGCAGAACTATAAGGTAGGTTCAAATTGGAGTGAAAAGGAAGCTGTGTGTCAAAATCGGCCTGTCGAATTTTAGTTTTCTTATTGTTGAGCCCGTATGATACTTAATTTTTTTGTTTACTCTAAAAATCTCAAATTAATTATTAACAGCACAATAAATATTTGATCGAAACTTACGCTGCGTCTACACCAGACAATTGTCATAAATATTTCATAATCTGTATTAGTTGTCAAATTATTGTCAGCTGCAAGGAAATTGTTTGATTATGACGTAGGTGGGCAAGACAACTGCAAGACAATAAAGGACATCTGTTTCGTTATTGGACGTTTCCTTTGGAAGCGAATAGAAAAAAAAAAGAGAATATAAAAGCGCTGTTTTTGGTTTGCATATATGTTTTTCGATGTGAAAGTTGCGAGATCAAAAAGTATGGGTTTACGCACAAAATTTAATTTTTTTTCGATGGCCAACGATCTCCAAGTGCCACCACAAGCAACACAAGTAAGTGCAGCGTAAATTTTTATTAGCATTCTCCAACTGCCACCACCAGCAACACAGGAAGTGCAACGCAAATTTCTTGCTCCTTTCGAGGGCCAACGTCCTCCAAGTGCCACCACTAGCAACACAGCAAGTGCAACGTTAATTTTTGTTGACATCCTCCAAGTGCCACCACCAACAACACAGGATGTGCAACGTATATTTCTAGGTCCTTTTGGTGCACTTCTTCTGTTGCTGGTGGTGGCACTTCGAGGATGTTACCAAAAATTACACTGCACTATTAAATTGTTAAACAAATCAAACACTTATTAACATAACTTACTTATGCTGCTGGTGGAGGCAATTGGAGAACTTTGGCCAGCGAAAGAAGCAGGAAATTTGCGCTGCTCTGATTTGTACTGGTGGTGATGGCAATTGAAGGACGTTGGCCAGCGAAAGCAAGAAATTTGCGTTACACTTTCTTCTGTTGCTGGTGGTGGCACTTGGAGGATGTTAACAAAAATGTTTAAGAAAAATTTAACTAATGCACCGGGAGATCGTTGGCCAACGAAAAAATTAAATGTTGTGCGGAAAACCTAACTTTCACACTGCGTTTCTGTTTCGAATTGCTTTTTTCTAGTTTTTTAACATTTCTCAGCATTTTCTCCAAGGTAACGTCAAAAATTGTCAGCATACGTCAAATCGTTGTCAGCTCAATTGTCTGCCTGACAATTTATATATTTATTTATATATTTATGGTCTACGGATTAATCACAATCTTACAGACTATTACAAATCTTAACCTAATTAAAAATTATGAACAATTTTAAACGAAATTCATTTAAACTAACATTAAAATTTAGAAATTGAGAATACTTATTACATAAACGAATGCACCTAGCAATGGATTCATTTGAGGAATAATTGGTTGTATGAATTACATCATCAAACAGACGATGGTTTCTTAAAGATATAATTGGAAGATGTGAAACAAATAGAGTTCGAATA